>WFAB01001726.1:0-99631 GCA_018977245.1 Lethenteron camtschaticum
GACCCACAGAGACCCCCAAAGAGACCCACAGAGACCCAAAAAGACACATCGAGACCTACACACACAGTCACACACACACAGTGACACACACACACAGTGACACACACACACACAGTGACACACACACAGTGACACACAAAGATACAAAGATCCCCCATATAGCCTTAACAGACTGTAGGGCAAGTGCTGTTAGCGAGCACCTATGAAGGCCGCAACGGTACACGAGGGGGTGGGTGGCCAGCACCACGCCCGACCGCCTTTGTCTCCCCAGTGGCGATGTTTACACACCACACTAGGTACTCATTTTAGGCTGAGTCGACCTAGGGGGGCCCAGGACCGGTTCAGATAATCGTCACTGGTGTTGGCCGTGAGCGGGAATCGAACCCGGGTCGCTAGGTTCATAGCGCAGCGCGCTAACCGCTACACTATCGCTCCCCACCACACAGTGACACACACACACACACACACAGACACACACACACCCACACACNCACACNCTACACNCACACACAGACATACCCNGACACACACAGAGACACACACACACACACNCACACACACACAGACACACACACACAGTGACACACACACANTGACACACACACACACACACACACACACACAGTGTCACACACACACACACACAGTGNCTGACAGTGATACACACACAGTGNCACACACACACAGTGACACACACACACAGTGACACACACAGTGACACACACAGTGACACACACACAAACCTTGTTTCTTCCAGGTTCCTCCATAGATGTTGTAGCGGCACCACCATCACCACCACCCTGCACACACCACCACCATCACCACCACCATCACCACCATCACCATCACCACCATCACCATCACCACCATCACCACCATCACCATCACCACCATCACCACCATCACCATCACCACCATCACCATCACCACCATCACCACCCTGCACACACCACCACCATCATCACCATCACCACCACCATCATCACCACCACCACCATCATCACCACCACCATCACCACCACCCTGCACACACCACTACCATCATCACCATCACCACCACCACCACCATCATCACCAACACCATCACCACCACCCTGCACANACCACCATCACCACCACCACCATCACCAACACCACCACCATCACCATCACCACCACACCACCATCACCACCATCACCACCACCACCATCACCACCACCTCCACCACCATCACCACCATCACCACCATCACCACCACAACCATCACCACCATCACAATCATCACCACCATCACCACCATCACCACCACCACCACCACCATCACCACCACCTCCACCACCATCACCACCACCATCACCACTATCACCACCATCACCACCACAACCATCACCACCACCATCACCACAATCACCATCACCACCATCACCTCCTCCACGTGAGTTATGTTGATGGCGTTCATGAACGAGTCCGTGTCGTCAAAACCATCCACGTCCTCCTGACACCTGGGACACGGGGAGACACGGGGAGACACGGGGAGACACAGGGAGACACGGTGAGGAGACACAGGGAGTAGACACGGGGGGGGCACGGGGGGAGACACGGGGAGGAGACACGGGGAGGAGACACGGGGGGAGACACGGGGAGACACGGGGATACACGGGGAGACACGGTGAGGAGACACGGGAGGAGACACGGGGAGACACGGGGAGACACGGGAGACACGGGGGAGACACGGGGGAGACATGGGGGAGACACGGGGAGGAGACACGGGGATAAACGGGGAGACACGGGGAGACACGGGGGAGACACGGGGGGAGACACNGGGGGGGGTGTCAGGGTGAGTGTTGGAGGTAAGGATGGTGAGTGGTGAGTGGGGGGTGAGTGGAATGGTGAGTGGGAGGGTGAGTGGGCTGGTGAGTGGGAGGTGAGGGGTGGTGAGTGGGGTGGTGAGTGGGTGGGTGGGTGAGTGGGTNGGGGTGAGTGGGTGGATGAGTGAGTGGGTGAGTGGGTGGGTGAGTGAGTGGGTAAGTGGGTGAGTGAGTGAGTGGGTGTGTGGGATGGTGAGTGAGATGGTGAGGGGTGAGTGAGTGGTGGGTGAGGGGTGAGTGGGTGAGTGGCTGGGTGAGTGGGTGGGTGAGTGGGTGGGTGGGTGAGAGGCTGGGTGAGTGAGTGAGTGGCTGGGTGAGTGGGTGAGTGGGTGGATGGGTGAGTGAGTGGGTGAGTGGGTGGGTGGTGAGTGGGTGGGTGAGTGGGTGAGTGGGTGAGTGTATCCTCACCGCCCTGGGGAATCGAAGTGGATGGAGACTGGGTAGTTTGACGACTCTGCAAACAGCAACAGTCCCTGCAGACACGCAGAGACACGCAGAGACACACAGAGACACACAGAGGCACACAGAGACTCACAAAGACTCACAAAGACTCACAGAGACACACAGAGACTCATAGAGACCCACAGAGACACGCAGAGACACACAGAGACCCACAGAGACACACAGAGACACACAGAGACACACAGTTACAGAGACACACAGAGACACACAGAGACACACGGAGACACACGGAGACACGCAGAGACACGCAGAGACATACAGAGACCCACAGAGACCCACAGAGACACACAGAGACCCATAGAGACACACAGAGATTCACAGAGACACACAGAGACACACAGAGACTCACAGAGACACACAGATACATGCGGAGACACACAGAGACACACAGAGACACACAGAGACACGCAGAGACACACAGAGACCCACAGAGACTTACAGAAACACACAGGGACCACACAGACCCACAGAGACACACAGACCCACAGAGACCCCCACAAAGACTCACAGAGACCCACAGAGACACACAGAGACCCACAGAGACCCACAGAGACACACAGAGACCCACAGAGACCCACAGAGACACACAGAGACCCATAGAGACCCACAGAGACCCATAGAGTCCCACAGAGACACGGAGACCCACAGAGACTCATAAAGACCCACAGAGACCCACAGAGACCCACGGAGACACAGAGAGACCCCCACAGAGACCCACAGAGGCCCACAGAGACCCATAGAGTCCCACAGAGACACAGAGACCCACAGAGACTCACAGAGACCCACAGAGACCCACGGAGACCCACGAGACCCACAGAGACCCACAGAGACCCACAGAGACCCATAGAGTCACAAAGAGACCCACAGAGAGACCCACAGAGTCACACAGAGACCCACACCCAAAGAGACCCAAAGAGACACAGAGACACACACACACAGTGACACACACACACACAGACACACATCACACACACACACTCTNACACACACACACTNNCACACNCACACACACATACACACATAGACACACACATCATCTGGNCACACACACACCACNCACACACAACACACACACACACACACACAGTGACACACACACAAACCTTGTTTCTTCCAACTCCGATGTTGTAGCCACCACCACCATCACCCCATCATCACCACCATCTCACCTCACCACCACCACCACCACCTCATCACCACCANCACCACCACCTCCACCATCACCACCACCACCACCATCATCCCACCCCACATCACCACCACCACCCTCACCACCATCCCCCACCACCACCATCCCATCACCTCCACACCACCACCACCACCTCCAGCACCACCACCACCTCCATCCCACCACCACCTCTCACCATCTCACCACCACCACCATCACCACCACCACCTCCACCACCACATCACCACCACCATCACCAACATCATCACCATCACCACCATCACCACCACCACCATCACCACCATCACCACCACCATCACCACATCACCACCACAACCATCACCACCACCATCACCACCATNACCACCATCACCTCCTCCAAGTGAGTCATGTCGATGGCGTTCATGAACGAGTCCGTGTCGTCAAAACCATCCACGTCCTCCTGACACCTGGGACACGGGGGGGAGACACGGGGAGACACGGAGGACACAGGAGACACGGGGAGACACGGGGAGACACGGGGAGACACGGGGAGGAGACACGGGGAGACACAGGGAGACACGGGGAGACACGGGGAGACACAAGGAGACACGGGGAGACACGAGGAGACACGGGGAGACACGGAGAGACACAGGGAGACACGGGGAACACGGGGAGACACGGGGAGACACGGGGAGATACGCGGGGACACGGGGAGACACGGNGAGAGACACGGGGAGACACNGGGGGGGGAGACACGGGGAGACACGGGGGGAGAGACACNGGGGGGGAGACAGGGGGGGGGTGTCAGGGTGAGTGTTGGAGTAAGGATGGTGAGTGGTGAGTGGGGGGTGAGTGGGAGGGTGAGTGAGTGGGTGGGTGAGTGAGTGGGTGGGTGAATGAGTGNGTAAGTGGGTGAGTGAGTGAGTGAGTGGGTGAGTGAGTGGGTGAGTGAGTGAGTGAGTGGGTGAGTGATTGAGTGAGTGGGTAAATGGGTGAGTGAGTGAGTGTGTGGGTGGTGAGTGGGTGAGTGAGTGGGTGGTGAGTGGTGGGTGGGTGGGTGAGTGGGTGGGTGAGTGGGTGGGTAAGTGGGTGAGTGAGTGGTGTGGGTGTGTGGGTGGTGAGTGAGATGGTGAGTGGGTGAGTGAGTGGCTGGGTGAGTGGGTGAGTGGTGGGTGAGTGAGTGAGTGAGTGGGGGGTGGGTGGTGAGTGAATGGTGGTGGGTGGTGAGTGAGCAGTGAGTGGTGGGGGTGGTGAGTNAGTGGGTGAGTGAGGTGGTGAGTGAGTGGGTGAGTGGGTGGTGGGTGAGTGGGTGGGTGAGTGGGTGGTGGGTGAGTGTATCCTCACCGCCCTGGGGAATCGAAGTGGATGGAGACTGGGTAGTTTGACGACTCTGCAAACGGCAACATTCCCTGCGCAAGAGACACGCAGAGACACACAGAGACACACAGAGACACGCAGAGACAGACAGAGACACACAGATACATGTGGAGACATGTGAAGACACACAGAGACACGCAGAGAACGACAGAGACACACATAGACCCCACAAAGACTCACAGAGACCCACAGAGACACACAGAGACCCACAGATACACACAGAGCCCCACAGAGACCCACAGAGACTCACAGAGACACACGAGACCCATAGAGTCCCACAGAGACACAGAGACCCACAGAGACCCACAGAGAGATTGAGAGAGAGAATACAACACATCACATCACTCACATCACATCACTCACATCACATCACACAGAGAGAGAAGAACACGATGTCGAGAATACAACACATCACACTGTGAGTCTCAGTGATTAACACTGAACCCTGTGGAGCCTCAGTCTGGCTCTGTGAGTCTCAGTGATTGACACTGAACCCTGTGGGAGCCTCAGTCTGGCTCTGTGAGTCTCAGTGATTGACACTGAACCTTGTGGAGCCTTAGTCTGGCTCTGTGAGTCTCAGTGATTAACACTGAACCCTGTGGGAGCCTCAGTCTGGCTCTGTGAGTCTTAGTGATTAACACTGAACCCTGTGGGAGCCTTAGTCTGGCTCTGTGAGTCTCAGTGATTAACACTGAACCCTGTGGGAGCCTCAGTCTGGCTCTGTGAGTCTCGGTGATTAACACTGAACCCTGTGGGAGCCTAGTCTGGCTCTGTGAGTCTCAGTGATTAACACTGAACCCTGTGGGAGCCTTAGTCTGGCTTTGTGAGTCTCAGTGATTGACACTGAACCTTGTGGGAGCCTTAGTCTGGCTCTGTGAGTCTCAGTGATTAACACTGAACCCTGTGGAGCCTTAGTCTGGCTCTGTGAGTCTCAGTGATTAACACTGAACCCTGTGGGAGCCTTAGTCTGGCTCTGAGTCTCAGTGATTGACACTGAACCCTGTGGGAGCCTTAGTCTGGCTCTGAGTCTCAGTGATTAACACTGAACCCTGTGGGAGCCTTAGTCTGGCTCCATGTGAGTCTCAGTGATTAACACTGAACCCTGTGGGAGCCTCAGTCTGGCTCTGTGAGTCTCGGTGATTAACACTGAACCCTGTGGGAGCCTTAGTCTGGCTCTGTGAGTCTCGGTGATTAACACTAAACCCAGTGGGAGCCTTAGTCTGGCTCTGTGAGTCTCAGTGATTGACACTGAACCTTGTGGGAGCCTTAGTCTGGCTCTGGAGTCTCAGTGATTAACACTGAAACCTGACCCACAGAGACCCACAGAGACACACAGAGACTNACAGAGACCCACAGAGACCCAGAGACTCACAGAGACACACAGAGACACACAGAGACCCACAGAGACACACAGAGACTACAGAGACACACGGAGACCCACAGAGACACGCAGAGACATGCAGAGACGCACAGAGACACTCAGAGATGCACGGAGACACACAGACACAGTGAGACACGTAGAGACACCACAGACACCACGCAGAGAACACGGACACACAGAGACACACAGAGACACACACAGAGACCACACAGCTGTGGTTCTGTGTGACCTCTCTGTGGGTCTCTCTCTGTGAGTCTCTGTTGTGGGGTCTCTGTGGGTCTCTCTGGGTCTCTGTGTGACTCTAGGGTCTCTGTGGGAATGTGCCGTTTGCAGAGTCGTCAAACTACCCAGTCTCCATCCACTTCGATTCCCCAGGGCGGTGAGGATACACTCACCCACTCACCCACTCACCCACCCACTCACCCACCCACCCACTCACCATCACTCACTCACTCACCCACCCACCCACTCACCCACTCACCCAGCCACTCACTCACTCACCCACCACTCACCCACCCACCACCCACTCACCCACTCACCCAGCCACTCACCCACTCACCCAGCCACTCACNCACCCACTTACCCACCCACTCACTCACCCAACCACTCACCCAACCACTCACCCACTCACTCACCCACATACCCACTCACCCACTCACCCACCCACCCACTCACCCACCCACTCACTCACTCACCCACTCACCATCTCACTCACCATCCCACACGACTCACCGCGTCACCCACTTACCCACTCACTCACCCACTTACCCACTCACTCACCCACCCACTCACCCACTCACTCATCCACCCACTCACCCACCTACCCACTCACCCACCCACCCACCCACCACCCCACTCACCACCCCACTCACCACTCACCGTCCCACTCACCAGGCCACTCACCACCCACTCACCTCTCACCATCCTTACCTCCAACACTCACCCTGACACCCCCCCCCCCCCCCATGTCTCCCCCCGTGTCTCCCCGTGTCTCCCCGTGTCTCCCCGTTTCTCCCCCCGTGTCTCCCTGTCCCCGTGTCTCCCCGTGTCTCCCCGTGTCTCCCGTGTCTCACCCCCCGTGTCTCCCCCGTGTCTCCCCGTGTCTCCCCCCGTGTCTCCCCCGTGTCTCCCCCGTGTCTCCCCGTGTCTCCCACGTGTCTCCCCGTGTCCCAGGTGTCAGGTAGGACGTGGATGGTTTTGACGACACGGACTCGTTCATGAACGCCATCGACATGACTCACGTGGAGGAGGTGATGGTGGTGATGGTGGTGGTGGTGATGGTTGTGATGGTGGTGGTGATGGTGGTGATGGTTGTGGTGGTGATGGTGGTGATGGTGGTGATGGTGTGGTGATGGTGGTGGTGGTGANGTGGTGGTGGTGATGGTGGTGGTGATGGTGGTGGTGATGGTGGTGGTGGTGGTGATGGTGGTGGTGTATGGTGGTGGTGATGGTGGTGGTGATGGTGATGGTGGTGATGGTGGTGATGGTGATGGTGGTGGTGGTGATGGTGGTGGTGATGGTGGTGGTGATGGTGGTGGTGATGGTGGTGGTGATGGTGGTGATGGTGGTTGATGGNGGTGGTGATGGTGGTGGTGATGGTGGTGATGGTGGTGGTGGTGACCTGGTGGTGGTGGTGATGGTGGTGATGGTGATGGTTGTGATGGTGGTGATGGTGGTGGTGATGGTGGTGACTGGTGGTGGTGGTGTGGTGGTGATGATGGTTGTGATGGTGGTGATGGTGGTGGTGGTGATGGTGGTGATGGTGGTGGTGATGGTGGTGAGGTGGTGGTGATGGTGGTGATGGTGGTGGTGAGGGTGGTGGTGATGGTGGTGGTGATGATGGTGGTGGTGGTGATGGTGATGATGGTTATGATGGTGGTGATGGTGGTGATGGTGGTGATGGTGGTGGTGGTGATGGTGGTGGTGAGGGTGGTGGTGATGATGGTGGTGGTGATGGTGGTGATGGTGGTGATGGTGGTGGTGANGGTGGTGGTGATGGTGGTGGTGATGATGGTGGTGGTGGTGATGGTGATGATGGTGGTGGTGGTGGTGATGGTGGTGATGGTGGTGGTGATGGTGGTGATGGTGGTGATGGTGGTGGTGGTGGTGATGGTGGTGGTGAGTGGTGGTNGTGATGGTGGTGATGGTGGTGATGGTGGTGGTGGTGATGGTGGTGATAGTGGTGGTGGTGGTGATGGTGGTGATGGTGGTGATGGTTGTGATGGTGGTGATGGTTGATGGTGGTGATGGTGGTGGTGGTGGTGGTGATGGTGGTGGTTGTGATGGTGGTGATGGTTGTGGTGGTGATGGTGGTGATGGTGGTGATGGTGGTGGTGATGGTGGTGGAGGTGGTGGTGATGGTGGTGATGGTGGTGATGGTGGTGGTGGTGATGGTGGTGGTGAGGGTGGTGGTGATGGTGGTGGTGATGATGGTGGTGGTGGTGATGGTGTGATGGTTATGATGGTGGTGATGGTGGTGATGGTGGTGATGGTGGTGGTGGTGATGGTGGTGNGTGAGGGTGGTGGTGATGATGGTGGTGGTGATGGTGGTGATGGTGGTGATGGTGGTGTGTGAGGGTGGTGGTGATGGTGGTGGTGTTGATGGTGGTGGTGGTGATGGTGATGATGGTGATGGTGGTGATGTTGATGATGATGGTTGATGTGTTGGTGGTGGTGATGGTGGTGATGGTGGTGGTGATGGTGGTGATGGTGGTGATGGTGGTGGTGCCGCTACAACATCTATGGAGGAACCTGGAAGAAACAAGGTTATGTGTGTGTGTCACTGTGTGTGTGTGTNACTGTGTGTGTGTCACTGTGTGTGTGTCACTGTGTGTGTGTGTCTGTGTGTGTCACTGTGTGTGTGNGTCTGTGTGTGTGTCACTGTGTGTGNGTCACTGTGTGTGTCACTGTGTGTGTGTCNGTANGTGTGTGTCACTGTGTGTGTGNGTGTGTGTGTGTCACTGTGTGTGTGTCACTGTGTGTGTGTGACTGTGTGTGTGTGTCACTGTGTGTGTGTGTCACCTCATGGCCTCAAGGTGCACATGGCCTGGCACAAGCGTCGTGGTGAGTCACCGCCACTTAGTGTCGAATGGTGGTTGTTGTTGTTGTGTCACTGTGTGTGTCACTGTGTGTGTGTGTCACTGTGTGTGTCACTGTGTGTGTGTGTGTCACTGTGTGTGTGTGACTGTGTGTGTGTAGATCTCGATGTGTCTTTTTGGGTCTCTGTGGGTCTCTTTGGGGGTCTCTGCGTGTCTCTGTGTGTCTCTGTGTGTCTCTGTGTGTCTCTGTGTGTCTCTGCGTGTCTCTTGTGTGTCTGCAGGGAATGTTGCCGTTTGCAGAGTCGTCAAACTACCCAGTCTCCATCCACTTAGATTCCCCAGGGCGGTGAGGATACACTCACCCACTCACCCACTCACCCAGCCACTCACTCACCCCACTCACTCACCCACTTACCCAACCACTCACCCACCCACTTACCCACTCACCCAGCCACTCACTCACCCACTTACCCACCACTCACTCACTCACCCACCCACTCACTCACCCACTTACCCACCCAGTCACTCACCCACTCACCCACTCACTCACCCACCCACTCACCCACTCACTCACCACTCACTCACCACTTACCCACCCACCCACTCACCCACCCACCCACTCACCCACCCACTCATTCACCCACTCACCATTCCACTACCCCCACTCACGACTCACCATCCTTACCTCCAACACTCACCCTGACACCCCCCCCGTGTCTCCCCGTGTCTCCCCGTGTCTCCTCCCCATGTCTCCCCATGTCTCCCGTGTCTCCCCGTGTCTCCCCGTGTCTCCCGTGTCTCCTCCCGTGTCTCTCCCCGTGTCTCCCGTGTCTCCCGTGTCTCCCCGTGTCTCCCCGTGTCTCCCCGTGTCCCCCGTGTCTCCCCGTGTCTCCCCGTGTCTCCCCGTGTCCCTCCGTATCTCCCGTGTCTCCCCGTGTCTCCCCGTGTCTCCCGTGTCTCTGTGTCTCCCTCGTGTCTCTCCCCGTGTCTCCCCATGTCTCTCCGTGTCTCCCCGTGTCTCCCGTGTCCCGTGTCCCCCGTGTCTCCCCGTGTCTCCCCGTGTCTCCCCGTGTTCTCCCCGTGTCTCCCCGTGTCTCCCCGCGTATCTCCCCGTGTCTCCCCGTGTCTCCCCGTGTTTCCTCTCCGTGTCTCCCCGTGTCTCCCCGTGTCTCCCCGTGCCCCCGTGTCTCCCCGTGTCTCCCCGTGTCTCCCGTGTCTCCCCGTGTCTCCCCGTGTCTCCCCGTGTCTCCCCGTGTCTCCTCCCGTGTCCCCCGTATCTCCCCGTGTCTCCCCGTGTCCCTCCGTATCTCCCCGTGTCTCCCCGTGTCTCCCCGTGTCTCCCCGTGTCTCCTCCTCGTGTCTCCTCCCCGTGTCTCCTCCCCGTGTCCCTCCGTATCTCCCCGTGTCTCCCCGTGTCTCCCCGTGTCTCCCGTGTCTCCCGTGTCTCCCCGTGTCTCCCGTGTCTCCCCGTGTCTCCCCGTGTCTCCCCGTGTCTCCCCGTGTCTCCCCGTGTCTCCCCGTGTCTCCGTATCTCCCCGTGTCTCCCGTGTCCCTCCGTATCTCCCCGTGTCTCCCGTGTCTCCCCGTGTCTCCCCGTGTCTCTCCGTGTCTCCCCGTGTCTCCTCCCCGTGTCCCTCCGTATCTCCCCGTGTCTCCCCGTGTCCCTCCGTATCTCCCCGTGTCTCCCCGTGTCTCCCCGTGTCTCCCCGTGTCTCCTCCTCGTGTCTCCTCCCGTGTCTCCTCCCCGTGTCCCTCCGTATCTCCCCGTGTCTCCCCGTGTCTCCCCGTGTCTCCCCGTGTCTCCCGTGTCTCCCCGTGCCCGTGTCTTCCTTGTCTCCCCGTGTCTCCCCGTGTCTCCTCCCCGTGTCCTCCGTATCTCCCGTGTCTCCCCGTGTCCCTCCGTATCTCCCCGTGTCTCCCCGTGTCTCCCCGTGTCTCCCTGTGTCTCCCCGTGTCTCCCCGTGTCTCCTCCCGTGTCCCTCCGTATCTCCCCGTGTCTCCCCGTGTCCCTCCGTATCGTGTCTCCCCGTGTCTCCCCGTGTCTCCCCGTGTCTCCTCCTCGTGTCTCCTCCCCGTGTCCCTCCGTATTTCCCCGTGTCTCCCCGTGTCTCCCCGTGTCTCCCGTGTCCCAGGTGTCAGGAGGACGTGGATGCTTTTGACGACACGGACTCGTTCATGCTCGCCATCGACATGACTCACGTGGAGGAGGTGATGGTGGTGGTGGTGATGGTGGTGGTGGTTGTGATGATGGTGGTGGTGATGGTGGTGGTGATGATGGTGGTGGTGGTGATGGTGGTGGTGGTAGAGGTGGTGGTGGTGGAGGTGGTGGTGGTGGTGATGGTGGTAATGGAGGTGGTGGTGGTGATGGTGATGATGATGGTGATGATGATGGTGATGATGGTGATGATGGTGATGATGGTGGTGACTGTTGTGATGTGATGGTGGTGTGTGTGCAGGGTGGTGGTGGTGATGGTGGTGGTGATGGTGGTGATGGTGGTGATGGTGGTGATGGTGGTGTGNCGCTATCTATGGAGGAACCTGGAAGAAACAAGGTTTGTGTGTGTGTCNGTGTGTATGTTGNGCCAGTGTGTGTGTGTCNGTGTGTGTGNGTCNGTGTGGTGTGTGTGTGTGTGNGTGTGTGNGNGTATCCAGGCTGTGTGTGTGTCTGTGTGTGTGTGTCTGTGTGTGTGTCACCGTGTGTGTGTGTGTCATTGTGTATGTGTCACTGTGTGTGTGTGTGTGTCTGTGTGTGTNTGTGTGTGTGNGTGTGTGTGTGTCAGCTGTGTGTCACACTGTGTGTGTGTNACTGTGTGTGTGTGTGTCACTGTGTGTGTGTGTGTGTCACTGTGTGTGTGTGTCACTGTGTGTGTGTATGGTCTCTGTGTCTCTTTGGGTCTCTGTGGGTCTCTTTGGGGGTGTCTGTGGGTCTCTGTGTGTCTCTGTGTGTCTCTGTGGGTCTCTGTGGTCTCTGTGGGTCTCNGTGAGTCTCTGTGTCTCTGTGGGGGTCTCTGTGGATCTCTGTGGGTCTCTGTGTGTCTCCGTGGGGGTCTCTGTGGGTCTCTGTGTGTCTCTGTGGGTCTCTGTGGGTCTCTGTGTCTCTGTCTGTGTGTCTCTGTGTGTCTCTGTGTGTCTGTGTGTCTCGGGTCTCTGTGTGTCTCTGTGGATCTCTGTNGGTCTCTGTGGGGGTCTCTGTGGGTCTCTGCGTGTCTCTGCCTGTTGGCCTCTGTGTGTCTCTGTGTGTCTCTGTCTGTCTCTGTGTGTCTCTGTGTACCTCTGTGTGTCTCCGTGTGCCTCTGTGTGCCTCTGTGTGTCTCTGTGTGTCTCCGTGTGCCTCTGTGTGTCTCTGTGTGTCTCTGTCTGTCTCTGTGTGTCTCTGTGTGTCTCTTGCTTGTCTGCAGGGAATGTTGCCGTTTGCAGAGTCGTCAAACTACCAGTCTCCATCCAATTCGATTCCCAGGGCGGTGAGGAAACACTCACCCACTCACCCACTCACCCACNCACTTACCCAGCCACTCACTCACCACTTACCCACCCACTCACTCACTCACCCACCATCACTCACCCACTCACCCACCCACCCACTCACCCACCCACTCACCACCCACTCACCATCTCACTCACCATCCCACTCACCACTCACCATCCTTACTCCAACACTCACCTGACACCCCCCCCCCGTGTCTCCCCCTGTCTCTCCCCCGTGTCTNCCCCCCCCGTGTCTCTCCCCCCCCCCGTGTCTCCCCCGTGTCTCCCCGTGTCTCCCGTATCTCCTCCGTGTCCCCCGTGTCTCCCCGTGTCTCCCCGTGTCTCCCCGTGTCTCCCCGTGTCTCCCCGTGTCTCCCCATGTCTCCCCCGTGTCTCTNCCCGTGTCTCCCCGTGTGCCCGCGTGTCTCCCCGTGTCTCCCCGTGTCTCCCCGTGTCTCCCCCCATGTCTNCCCGTGTCTCCCCATGTCTCCCCGTGTCTCCCCCCGTGTCTCCTCCCGCGTCTCCCCGCGTCTCCCGCNTCTCCCGCGTCTCCCGCGTCTCCCCGCGTCTCTCCGCGTCTCCCCGCGTCTCGCCCTCCCGCGTCTCCCCGTGTCTCCCACGTCTCGCCGCGTCTCCCCCGTGTCTCCCGTATCTCCCCGTGTCTCCCCGTGTCTCCCGTGTCCCCGCGTGTCTCACCGTGTCTCCCCGTGTCTCCCCATGTCCCAGGTGTCAGGAGGACGTGGATGGTTTTGACGACACGGACTCGTTCATGTTCGCCATCGACATGACTCACGTGGAGGAGGTGATGGTGGTGATGGTGGTGATGGTGGTGATGGTGGTCGATGATGGTGGTGAGTGGTGGTGGTGGTGATGGTGATGGTGGTGGTGGTGATGGTGGTGTTGGTGGTGATGGTGGTGATGGTGATGATGATGGTGGTGGATTGTGGTGATGGTGGTGGTGGTGNGGTGGCTGGTGGNGATGGTGGTGGTGGTGAGGTGGTGTTGGTGGTACTGANGGTGGTGAGTGGTGGTGTGGTGGTGATGGTGGTGGTGGTGTAGTGATGGTGGTGATGGTGGTGATGATGGTGGTGATGGTGGTGATGGTGGTGATGGTGGTGAGTGGTGGTGGTGANGGTGGTGGTGTGGTGTGGTGGTGGTGATGGTGGTGATGGTGGTGGTGANGGTGGTGGTGATGGTGGTGATGGTGGTGGTGGCGATGGTGGCGATGGTGGTGGTGGCGGTGATGGTGATGGTGGTGATGGTGGTGGTGATGGTGATGGTGGTGATGGTGTGTGGTGATGGTGGTGATGGTGACGGTGGTGGTGATGGTGGTGATGGTGGCGATGGTGGTGGTGGTGGTGATGGTGATGATGGTCGTGACGATGGTGGTGGTGGTGGTGATGGTGTTGTGGTGATGTTGGTGTTGGTGATGGTGGTGATAGTGGTGAGTGGTGGTGGTGATGGTGGTGGTGATGGTGGTGATGGTGGTGATGGTGGTGATGGTGGTGATGGTGGTGATGGTGGTGATGGTGGTGGTGGTGGTGCGATGGTGCGATGGTGGCGATTGGCGGTGAGTGGTGATGGGTGGTGATGGTGATGGTGGTGAGTGGTGTGATGGTGTGGTGGTGATGGTGGTGATGTGGACGGAACCTGGTGGTGATGTGANGGTGGCGTGGAGGTGGNGNCTGGTGGTGGTGATGGTGATGTGGTGACTGACGAGTNGTGGTGGTGNGTTGATGGTGACTGCATTGGTGNGGTGGTGGTGATGGTGGTGATGAGTGGTGTGGTGAGTGGTGGTGGTGGTGTTGATGAGTGGTGGTGGTGGTGGTGGTGGTGGTGGTCGNGNGANGTGGCTGGTGATGGTGGTGGTGATGGTGGTGGTGGTGGGGTGGTGGTGATGGTGATGGTGGTGGTGNGTGNAGGGTGGTGGTGATGNTGGTGGGATGGTGGTGAGTGGNGGCTTGCTCAACTCTATGGAGGAACCTGGAGGAAGGTTTGTGGTGTGTCACTGTGTGTGNCACNGGTGTGTGGCANTGTGTGTGTGTCACTGTGTGTGTGCACTGTGTGTGTGTCATTTTGTGTGTGTGTGTGTGCACTGTGTGTGTGTTTGTGTGTGTGTGTGTCACTGTGTGTGTGTTCACGTGTGTGTGTCACTGTGTGTGTTCACNGTGTGTGTGTTGTGTGATGTGTGTGTGCACTGTGTGTTTCAGTGTGTGTGTCANATGTGTGTGTGTTGTATCTGCGGGTGCGGACGGGCAACACTGTCGTGGGCAGTGCTGTGGGGGAGGGTGCCATTGGCCTCTCCCTCATGGCATCTGTGTCCACCACAGTGGCTAAACGGGGGCTCTGGACGGTGCGAGGGGCTGGTAACCCCTCCACCTTCAATTAACCACCACTAAACTACGAATATGTAACTAATAACCTTGTGCCGGAGGCCCCGGGGGTCAGGCTTTAATGACGTCTCCTGGCCAAACCCCATTTGGCGGAGCCAGGAGATTGAATTTTCACCCTCGGGCTCCTCCAGAAACAACAAAAAACCATTGCGGATGGCCACGTGGAATGTTCGAACGCTCACTGCGGAGGAGAGGCTGCCACTCCTCTGTCGGGAGCTGGACCGGTACCGCCTGGATCTCTGTGGCATTCAGGAGGTCCGGTGGACCGGTTCTGGCTCCTGCCACCATGAGGGGTGGACAGTCCTCTACTCGGGCAGGAGACTGCCAAACAACAGGGTGTAGCTCTTCTTCTGAACAAAAGAATGAAGGGGGCGTGGGAGCGTGGCAGTGAGGTGTGGTGTAAGCCCCAGGATACTTTGGGCTCGCCTTCCCATCAACCAGAGGCGAGGAGTGGTGGTCGTGGTTACTTATGCCCCACCGAAGGATGCAGGCAAAGCCGATGAGTCAGATGCTTTCTATGACCTGTCACAGTGGCCACTCGGGACAGAGTCATCTTGTTGGGTGACTTCAATGCCCGAATTGGTCATGATGCTGGCACCTGGTCTGGAGTGATTGGAAGGCATGGGCCAGATCAGCTCAATAATAACGGTAGGAGGCTGCTAGATTTTGTGCAGCCCATGGCTTGTAATTACCAACACGCTCTTCCGGCATCGGCGCATCCACACACCATCATGGATACATGCCGGGTCCAAGCAAGAACATCTGCTGGACTACATAGTGACAGACCAGCGAATGCGAGCCCATGTCCTTGACACCAGGACCAACCGTGGAGCTGATCTGCCCTCTGACCATCGACTAGTCATCTGTAAGATGCGCCTGCCTTTCTTCCACTCCGGTGGTGGGTGTACACCCAGGATCCCATTCCAACCAAAAGTGGCCTGGTCTCAGTTAGCTGATGAAAGTTGCAAGCGAGAATTTCATCATCGCTTGCAGCTGGGGTTGGCATCGTCCCCCACTCCACCTGATGTCGAGGGTAAATGGGCGAGGTTTAAGACTGTGACTCATGCAGCTGCAATGGCTGCTTTGGGTACGCGGTCCAGACCTCCCCAGGAACCCTGGCTGACAGAGGAGGTGTTCAGGTTAATTGAGAAAAAGCGACAGGCCCACTCTCATCGCCTACAGCATCCCACGTCAGAGAATGAGGAGTTTTACCACAGCCTTCGCTCGGAAGTTCGGAGAGCCGTAAGGCGCTGTAAGGATGAGTGGTGGTCGCGGGTTGCTGAGGAGATGGAGTCTGCCTCAGTGGCCCGTGATCACAAATCACTATTTAACTCCATCAAAAAAAGTAACCTGCAGCACCACACCTATTACCATCATTAGAGGAAAAAACGGTGATCCAATCTCCGATCCCAGGAACAGGTTTGCAGATTTGCTGAGCATTTCTGTGAGGTCCTGGGGGAGGGAAATTCTCTCAGCCAGGAAAACATCATGGCACAAAGTGGTGATAACCCTGCTGAGGCTGCGGTGCCTCAAATATTGGAAGAGGTCACCCCCTGTGAGTGGCTGGCTGAGGTGCCAGCTGTTGAGGAAGTACTGAGGGCGATCCGGAGTCTGAGACCAGAGAAGGCACCGGGCAGAGATGATCTCCCAAGCGAAATGCTGAGGGAGGGTGGCGTTTGTGCACAGACTGCCCTATATGGCATCATAACAACAGTCTGGACCACTGGACGGGTTCCGCAGGACTGAAAGGATGCCCTGGTGGTCCCCTCTTTAAGAAGGGGACCGTACCGACTGTAACAACTACAGGGGCATCTCACTCCTCAGTGTGCCGGGTAAGGTCCTGGCAAGGATTATTCAACATCGCCTTGCTAGGCACGCTGAGGAGAGGCTTGCGGAGCCCCAATGCGGTTTCAGGAAAGGGCGGTCCTGCACAGATGCCATATTTTCTGTCCGTCTGCTACAGCAGAGGTGTAGGGAATTCCAAAAAGACCTACATCTCTGCTTTATTGACCTGGTCAAGGCCTATGATACCATCAGTAGGACTGGCTCTGGGTTGTTCTTCGTGCTTTCGGAGTCCCTGACCCTCTGCTCACGATCATTAAGGACCTTCATGATGGTGAGCGGGCCCGGGTAAAACTACGTGGCCGGGAGTCGGAGCCTTTCCCTGTACACCTTGGGGTGCGACAGGGATGTCCTCTGGCTCCCACATTATTTAACATCTATTTTGACCGCGTAGTTCGTGAAGCCTTCAATAGCTGTACCGGGGAATTTCCATTTGGTACAGATATAATGGAGGCTGATCGATGCCCGGGTGCGATCAAGGGATGGCTCCCTATTGGTCAACCACGTTATGTATGCCGATGATTTGGTAATAGCTGCTCATTCAGAAGAGGAGTTGGAGACGCTGCTGCTGAGACTGGAGCGTGCCACTAAGAGGTGGGCCTTACCATCAGCCCCACCAAAACTAAGCACCTGCCTGGGTATTTTGTACCATCGGACACTCCACCCCACAACTCCCAATTGGTGATGGGCAGTTGTGGAGAGAGTGGAGAGTTTCCCATACCTGGGCAGTGTGCTTATGACCGGCTCCAGTTTATCAGCAGAGGTCTCACTCCGAATCAGTCGAGCGGCAATATTTTTCATCGGTTGCGTAACGCTGTGTGGAAGCTACCTGGTCTGTCGCTCCGCACGAAGCTTCAGGTCTTCTCGGCCACGGTCATTCCCTCCCTTCTCTACGCTTGTGAAATGTGGACCCCCCTTTCTTCGCCGGCTGGAAACATTTAGGCTGGCCTGCCTACGATCCATCCTGGGTTTAACCAGGCTGGATTGTGTGAGCTCACAAATCCTTGAAAGATCTGGGCAAAGTCCCATCAGTGAGCTCCTCCGGCAGGCAAGGCTGCGTTGGCTGGATCATGTAGCCCGCATGCCCAGCCACCGCATGCCTAAACAGCTTTTGTTCGGCCGGATCGAGGGGCTAAACGGGCGCGGCACGGGCTGGAGAAGAGATGGAGTGATGTGGTACAGGAGGACGTGGAGCTGAGTGGACTTGCCGATGACTGGTACCAGCGGTGTCAAGATCGGCCTCAGTGGAGGAGGCTCGTGAAGGACGCTACTGGGCAGTTGGAGGCAGTCGCCCTCCAACAACAACGGAGGGCGGAGGAGCGACGCTCACAACAACGAGCGGAGCGCCGGGTGGCTAAAGCACAGCAAGTTGGTACAGTAGGGGCACAGGTGGTGCATCAGCCAGTCATCTCGGTCATTTCGACCCGTGGCACCTGGGTCTGCCCGTGACCTCCTGCCAGTGGGCGTTCGACACTTCACGTGGCCTCAAGGTGCACTTGGCCTGGCACAAGCGTCGTGGTGACGTCACCGCCACTTAGTGGCGAATGGCGGTTGTTGTTGTTGTGTGCGTGTGTGTGTGTACGTGTGTGTGTGTCGACGTACGTGTGTATGTGTACGTGTGTGTGTGTACGTATGTGTGTACATGTGTGTGCGTGTGTGTGTACGTGTGTGTGTACGTGTGTGTGTGTACGTGTGTGTGTACGTGTGTGTTGAACTTCGTTCGCAACACCGTGCGTAGCCAACCGTGCTAATTGGACAACAACGACGTTCCTGTCACCGTCTCTCAGTGTCATTCCCAGCGAGCGTCACATTAAACTTGGACTGTCTGGCACGCAACATATCGGTAGAACATTAAACTTGGACTATCTGGCATGCGACATTTCTTTGCAGCGTCCGAGATGTAGCAGCCAACCTCAAGTCGGCTACCTTAGCACGAGTTTGAATTTCCTTCCGATTCAATTTGAAACTTTACCTGTCACACGCAGCCCACGGGGAATCCGCGCGCGTTATTTCGAGGACACGCCACGGCAAGGTGGAGGACGTATCCACCGCAGGAGCCGTGCACCTCGTCACGAGAGACGAACACCAAGCCACGCTCACTTGAGCAGGAGGACCCTTTAGACTTGTGACGATGCCCAATTGTCTTCGATGTGTTCATTTGTTACAGGCGATTGAGATCTAAAAAAAACCACGTTGACAGCAAAGATCAAACAAGGGAAGATGGTCTCTGCATTACCTTCCATCAAGCTTCCTGCAAAACGGCGACACTCACCCTTTGACTGGTTTGAGGGTCCAGATGTCGACACCACTTCTGAATCGGAGGATTAAAAGAGAATCGGAGTTTGTTTTGAGCGACGTTGTTTTACGTTCCATTGTTCTTGGCGAAATGGTAGCCAGGGTGGAGACTTTTAGCCACCGCAGTTCAAATGTTTTGGGTGTTCAGTTTTAAGTCGCTGCTTTTCATCAATTTTCAGAGAGGAGGTGGGGGGGGGTGGACACTTTCGCTGTTAACACTGGTCAACAACAACAAAACAACATGTTTTTCTGGCCTGGACTTTTGCAGCTGTTCTAGACTAATTTCAGGGTGCTGATTCCAAATCTGATCTCAGATTTGCTCAATCACATCTCATTTTTAAATCCTTTATATTAAGTTCGCTTGCTTGCTTAGGACCGTGCAAATCTTTCGGTCGTTTTTTAACCCACTTCCCGTGATCCAATCGAGCTGACATTTTGCACACAGACTAAAAGTTGACACTTTTTAGGTAAAAAATTTAAATATTTAATTACCAATTGCTTAATGGTGGCAGACACTCATCTGACCCATAGGTGGCAGCCATCTCAAGCCAGAGGACGAGAGGACTCTAGCCTCCCCTATGCCACGCATATAAAGGATTTATAGTGAAAAACTTTGTTTTTACGGGTTAATTTTTTATGCTATCGGCATACCCCATTTTCATTGATTTTACCCGAAATTAACTTTGTCACTTATGATTGCAAGTTGTTGCGAGTCAGTGACTGCTTTAGTGTTAAAATATGGTGCTGTATTTTTAGGATAGTGTGTTTATAATATCATTTTATGTAGATATCCACATTTATTTAATATTTTTCTTCTGCAGTTTTTATTGAAAATGCAATCTTTGATATCTCAAAAACATTTTGATTGCATTTTGATTGTAAAGTGAACATTCATTGTTTCTGTTCGTTGCGTGTTCGCTCAAAATTAAAGCGCTTAAAATCGCAAGCAATTCCGTGCTTTTTTTGTATTCAACGTAAGGAAATACACTCGGAAAGGTTGTGAGTTTGCGAAACCCGTCGCGGGTACCAACTCAGCCCCTTCACCCATTGTGAACATCATCGCCACTGTCGGAGGTCAATCGTGGTTCCGTCCTAATAGCTTCAGAAACCCGAAAAGTTTTCACAAACTTTATGTGCGGGCGGCTAGAGTCCTCTCGTCCTCTGGCTTGAGATGGCTCCACCTATGGGTCAGATCATTGTCTGCAGTATTAAACAATTGGTAATTAAATATTTAATTTGTTTTCCCTAAAAAGTGTAAAATTTTGGAAAAAAATTTCACGTTAATTGTCACGCACAACGGTCTGTGTGCAAAATGTCAGCTCATTGGATCAGAAGTGGGTTAAGACCGAAAGGTTTGCACGGTCGTAAGCGTGCAAGCAAGCGAACTTAATATAAAGTAAAAAGCCGAAGAGTCTTGCCAACATTGTCAACGCGCGGAATCTTCTATGCAGGTCTCCAGAGGCCGAGGCAGCACGTTCTCCNGTGCTGTGTTGTTGCAAAGTCTCAGAAGTGTTCACTTGTTTTTGAAGCACTNCCCCCCTGTATTCACAACAGCATAAGAGAGACGGGGAGGATGACTGTGCGTGTACATGCACGCTATTGAGTGGCAAACTTTCACGCGACTGGCAAAAACCAGGACTTGCCAAGTCACGTTTCTGCGAAGACTTGGAGATATCCCACGGAGCCGACCTCCATAAGAGGATGATCTTGGGGGGGGGGGGGGGGAACCAGTACGGGTGGCAAACTCGCGTCGTAAAGAATTACAAATGATAACCGTGGCAATCTACTGATATCAATTTAATGAAATGAAATGCATCAATTCAGGGATATTACATCAAAGCAAGGACAGGTGGCAACCTCACGTCTTAAAACAAAAATACTGTAAAAATCACACTCGTTTTGAAAATATAGTGGCGTCACTTAAATGAAATTCGATATGACGTCAGCGCGGGGGAGTCGTGACATCGGTTCACGGTGACCTTGGCGTCTTTGTTCGTTTTGCTCACTAGACGGGATTCGAAGCCGTGTCCTTCACGTGTCAAGGGTGACCCACCCTTCCTGTCCTGTCCCCTCGGCAATGCCGCCTCCACAGGGACAACCAACCCTCTATCCCTAATGAACATCTGTTGCATCACCCAATTCCCTGACCCCCACCCCTGCCCCCAGCTTGTGCCCGATGTAGTACAGGGACTACCTCTACTTACAAACATTCGACTCGGGAACTTTCAGAGGTACGTACAAACCTGTCCGTATGTCCCGTTACCGCAGTTCAACGATGCATTGCCCGTCACAAGTTGATTTGTGCAGAGATGAAGAGAACAACTGTGCAGACATCTCTTAGTAGGTATTTCAAGAGAATAGAGAGGAAACACGTGCCAAAGGGAATTAGCATCTACATCTGTAGAACGTGAAGAACAGTGGCTTCTACATCTGCAGAACGTGAAGAACGGTGGCATCTACAGAACGTGAAGAACAGTGGCATCTACATCTGCAGAACGTGAAGAAACAGTGGCTTCTATATCTGCAGAACATGAAGAAAGTGGCTTCTACATCTGCAGAACGTGAAGAATCGTGGCATCTGCAGAACGTGAAGAACCAGTGGCATTACATCTGCAGAACGTGAAGAACCAGTGGCATCTACATCTACAGAACATGAAGAACCAGTGGCATTTACATCTACAGAACGTGAAGAATCAGTGGCATCTACATCTGCAGAACGTGAAGAACCAGTGACATCTGCAGAATGTGAAGAATCAGTGGCATCTACATCTACAGAACATGAAGAACCAGTGGCATCTACATCTGTAGAACGTGAAGAACCAATGGCATCTACATCTGTAGAACGTGAAGAACCAGTGGCATCTACATCTGCAGAATGTGAAGAACCAGTGGATCTACATCTGTAGAATGTGAAGAACCAGTGGCATCTACATCTGTGAACGTGAAGAACCAGTGGCATCTACATCTGTCAGAACGTGAAGAACCAGTGGCATCTACAGAACGTGAAGAACCAGTGGCATCTACATCTGCAGAACGTGAAGAAATAGTGGCATCTACATCTGCAGAACGTGAAGAATCGGTGGCATCTGCAGAACGTGAAGAACCAGTGGCATTTACATCTGCAGAACGTGAGAACCAATGACTCTACATCTACAGAACATGAAGAACCAGTGGCATCTACAGCTCTCTCCCTCCCTGCCCTTTTGTCTCTNCCCCTTTCTGCCCCCTCTCTCTCCCCTCTCTGCCCCCCATCTCTCTCCCTCCCTGCCCCCTCTCCCTCCCTGCCCCCTCTCTCTCCCTCTCTGCCCCCCATCTCCCTCTCTGCCCCCCATCTCTCCCCCTCTCTGCCCCCCATCTCTCTCCTCCCTGNCCCCCTCTCTCTCCCCTCTCTGAATCCCCCCCATCTCTCCCCTCTCTGCCCCCTCTCTCTCCCCTCTCTGCCCCCCATCTCTCTCCCTCCCTGNCCCCCTCTCCCTCCCTGCCCCCCTCTCTCTCCCCCTCTCTGCCCCCCATCTCTCCCCCTCTCTGCCCCCCTCTCTCTCCCCTCTCTGCCCCCCCATCTCTCTCCCTCCCTGCCCCCTCTCCCTCCCTGCCCCCTCTCTCTGCCCTCCCTCAGACCTCCCGCGCCCAATTCCTTGGTCCCATCCCTCCCTCGCCTCGCTCCCGCACTTCTTCATGGAAGCTCTTCGTGGGACGCGTCTCCTCCGGGCGCCGTTCGGCCTCCTGCACGCACCTCCTGCACCGCCACTGCCAAAGACAAAGATCCCCTGTATAGCCTCTAACAGACTGTCGGGGCAAGTGCTGTTAGCGAGTAGCAGCACTTATCAAGGCCGGCACTGTGGCACACGGGGGGTGGGTCACCACGATGCTTGTGCACACACCACACACACAGTCACACAAACACAGTCACACACAGTCACACACACACACAGTCACACACAGTCACACACCCACAGTCACACACCACACACAGTCACACACAGTCACACAACACACACAGTCACACACAGTCACACACAGTCACACACACAGTCACACACAGTCACACACAGTCACACACACCAACACACACAGTCACACACCACACACAGTCACACAAACACAGTCACACACCACACACAGTCACACAAACACAGTCACACACACCACACACAGTCACACACACACACACCCCACACACAGTCACACACACACACCACACACAGTCACACACCACACACAGTCACACACACACAGTCACACACCACACACAGTCACACACCACACACACACCCACACACAGTCACACACCACACACAGTCACACACAGTCACACACGACACACACACCACAAACAGTCACACACCCACACAGTCACACACCACACACACNACACACACACCACACAAACCCACCTTGGAATGAATTGTGCACGTGTACTGCAGCTGCTGATGATGCTGCTGATGCTGCTACTGCTGCTGCTGCTGATGCTGCTGATGCTGCTACTGCTGCTACTGCAGCTGCTGCTGGAGAGACGTCGCTGCACCTTCGAAAGAGGCTGCTGCAACTTGCTGAATCCGCTCCCTGTTGAGCTGCACTACTGCAAGTTCAAGTTCATGTATTAGGTGTAGCCCTGTGAGTCTGGTGCAACCGCAACAAACAAAAACAAAAGCATGAACAAAAAACATCTTAAAGTGACTATGTGACTAAGTGCAAACAGAAAAT
Source organism: Lethenteron camtschaticum (assembly GCA_018977245.1). Classification (NCBI taxonomy): domain Eukaryota; kingdom Metazoa; phylum Chordata; class Hyperoartia; order Petromyzontiformes; family Petromyzontidae; genus Lethenteron; species Lethenteron camtschaticum. Next base: position 23,956 of record WFAB01001726.1, read on the forward strand.
GTGGCGAATGGGGTTGTTGTTGTTGTGTGTGTCGGTGTGTGTGTCNGTGTGTGTGACTGTGTGTGTGTCTGTGTGTGTGACTGTGTGTGGTGTGTGGTGTGTGACTGTGTGTGTGTGTGTCTGTGTGTGACTGTGTGTGTGACTGTGTGTGTGTCTGTGTGTGTGACTGTGTGTGTGTCTGTGTGTGTGACNGTGTGTGTGGTGTGTGCACAAGCGTCGTGGTGACGTCACCACCACTTCAAGTTCAAGTATTAGGTGTAGCCCTGTGAGCCATTCGGCTCTTGAATCGGGTACAACCGCAACAAACAAACATGAACAAAAACATCTTAAAGTGAATATGTGACTGAGTGCAAACAGAAAATCTAAGAAAAGACAGCAAAATATTGCAGACAAAAAATCACAGTTACACCAACTCTGTGTGCAAAAATCCCAACAGACAACAAATCGATTAACGAATGAAATCGGCTAACCCTCTATAGATTATTGGTTCTTTCTGTTATAAAGTCACGTAAATAGAAAAAATTATAATAAAATATTGAAAAAATGGCGTGTTTTGCTTTTATTATTTTCCATTTTTTTTCTTATTTTTTATTTTCCATCGACGCGATTTTACCAAAAGAACCAAGAATATGAATTCCTGCAGTCACGAAAGTTTTAAGTCTAAATTGATCCGCTAAGCCGTCAAGGCAAGTGATCTGTTAATCAATTGCTGTTATAACCGTACGGCTTCAAGTAGCAGCAGCAGCACAGAGACACGTGGCACCACTGCAGCTCCCACGTGACAGCGTCTGGCCACGCCCAGCGCGGGTCACGTGTCAGGAGGGGCGGGGCTTACGCACCACGTGGGCAGAGCCCCCAGGTGTCATTGGCTGTCTGCGTGGTGTCGTCTATGGGTCTCTGTGCGTGAGTCAAGTTCAAGTTCATGTATTAGGTAGAGCCCTGTGAGCCATTCGGTTCTTGAATCGGGTGCAAACTGAAAAAACAAAAAAACATGAACAAAAAACATCTTAAAGTGACTACGTGCAAAATGNAAAAACAAACAAAAAACTAAAACATGAACAAAAACATCTTAATGTGACTACGTGCAAAATGAAAAAACAAACAAAAACAACAAACATGAACAAAAAACATCTTAAAGTGACTATGTGACTGAGTGCAAACAGAAAATCCAAGAAAACACAGCAAAATATTGCAGACAAAAGTCACCGTGTACACCAACACTGTGTGCAAACATCCCAGTGGGATGCAAGTCAAACAACAACAACAACCACAAACAACTTAGATAGTCGATGGGTCTCTATCAGTAATTCTACATTTGAAGCTTTCGTGACTGCCAGGAGTAGGTTTTTCGGTAAAGTCACGTAGGTAAAAATATAAATAATATAAAATAATAAAAAAATCACGACGTTTCGAGGCAACACAAACTTCCTTCATCAGGTGTAAAAAAGCACAAAAAAACTGTACGTCGTGATTTATTATTTATTTCTATTANTTTTTATTATTTATCTCTACTGTAGTCTATGGGTCTCTGTGACCCCCCCTCGTGCGGATCGTGAATCGAGGTCAGAATCGACCGACGGCTTGCAATCGAAGTCGATTCTAACGTAATCGCATGGAGGAATCGATCCACGGATCGATCCGACGCATCACCGTTAACCAAATCGCAATGGAGGTAGAAGCCAACAGCTTCCATCGAGTCGCGAAGTTACCACCTCCTCTACCTCCTCTACCTCCTCTCTACCTCCTCCACCTCCTCTACCTCCTCAATTGCCTCGCGACATCAACGACCCTCCCACAGCAGCAGCGGAATCAGCAACAACGACTTCAACACCCGCCACTGAGGCCTACACCGCCATGCAGCCTGCGGCCTCTGCCCAAGCCGCGTCGCATTCTGCGGGGAGATTCAGGCGAGGTCGGTGGCTGCGGCGAGGAGGAGGAGGAGAGATGAAGCGATGCAGTTGCTGACCATCGTAACCGGCGATCTCATCTCCGGCTACGTGGCTCACCTGACGCAGCAGACGGAGCAGCATCCTGTGCAGCAGCAGCAGCTGCAGCAGGGCTGCAGCAGCAGCTGCAGCAGCAGCTTCAGCAGTTGCAGGAGCAGCTCCCGGCGGTGCAGCAACATCTGCTACTGTCGCAGCAGCAGCAGCAGCAGTGGATGGAGAAGCTCTGGCAGCAGCAATTCCAGCACATGCAGCAGGTGCAGGAGCAGCTCCAGCAGGTGCAGCGCAACAGAGCTTGTGCTGCTGCTGCAGAAGCAGTATCAGCTCCAGGAGGTGCAGCTGATGCGTCGGTTAAGCAGCTGCACGAAATGCAGCAGGAGCATTTCCAGCAGTTGCAGCAGTTCAAGGAGTGGCAGGAGCTGCAGCGGCATGCGCGGCAAATACAGCGGCAGCTCCGGGAGGTGCGCTCGCTGCTCCAGACTCCCGGCGGCTGGTGCGGATGCGTGTGGAGCTTCTGCAGGAGGCGCTCGACACCCGAGGAGACGCGTTGCTGGCGGAGTTCGAAGCCTCCATCCCAGACTTTGTGAGGCGCGCGGAGGAGCTGGCGAAGCAAGTGGACCCGCGCCGGCTGGTCGTGACCCTGGCCTGGCAGGTTCTCACCGCGGGCCCATGAGCTGGGGCTGCGTGCTGTCCATGGTGGTGTTTTGCGCGCTGCTCGTCAAGAACCTGAGGGCCTCCGGTCGTCTGGGCGACTCGGAGGAGACTTGGCCCTTGACGGACGCGGTGGCCGCTGTGCTGTTGACCACACGCAAGACCTGGCTCATGGAACAGGGAGGCTGGGTGAGGGGTTACACACCGCTACCATCAACACCACTGCGCCGGAACAGCGTGTTGGTAATTGAAAGCCCATGGGCTGCACAAAATCGAGCAGCCTCCTACCGTTGTTATTGAGTTGATCTGACCCATGTCCTCCAATCACTCCAGACCAGGTGCTAGCATCATGACCAACTCGGGCATTGAAGTCACCCAACAAGATGACTCTATCCCGAGGGGCCACTTTAGCCAGCACCTGTGACATGAGGTCATAGAAGGCATCTGACTCATCGGCCTTGCCTGCATCCCTCCACGGATGTTCGTCTTCGGTGGGGCATAAGTAACCACGACCACCGCTCCTCGCCTCCGGTTGATGGGAAGGCGCGCCCAAAGTAGCCTGGGGCTTACAGATTCCCACACCTCACCGCCACACTCCCTCGCCCCCTTCATTCTTTTATTCAGAAGAAGAGCCACTCCCTGTTTGGCATTCTCCTGCCCCAAGTAGAGGACTGTCCACCCCTCATTATGTCAGGAGCCAGAGCCGGTCCACCGGACCTCCTAAACACCACAGAGATCCAGGCGGTACCTGTCCAGCTCCCGACAGAGGAGTGGCAGCCTCTCCTCAGCAGTGAGAGCTCGAACATTCCACGCGTTCAACCAAAGTGTCTCACTACCCAGTGTCTCACAAGCATTGTCTCACTACCCAGTGTCTCTGTACCAGTGTCTCACTACCCAGTGTCTCACTACCCAGTGTCTCTCTACCCATTGTCTCACTACCCAGTGTCTCTCTACCCATTGTCTCACTGCCCAGTGTCTCTGTACCAGTGTCTCACTACCCAGTGTCTCACTACCAGTGTCTCACTACCCAGTGTCCCACTAGCAGTGTCTCACTAGCCAGTGTCTCACTACCCAGTGTCTCTGTACCAGTGACTCACCACCAGTGTCTCACTACCCAGTGTCTCACTACCCAGTGTCTCTCTACCCAGTGTCTCACTACCCAGTGTCTCACTACCAGTGTCTCTCTACCCAGTGTCTCACTACCCAGTGTCTCACTACCCAGTGACTCACCACCCAGTGTCTCACCACCAGTGTCTCACTAGCAGTGTCTCACTAGCAGTGTCTCACTAGCAGTGTCTCACTACCCAGTGTTTCACTGCCCAGTGTCTCTCTACCCAGTGTCTGTACAAGTGACTCACCACCAGTGTCTCACTACCCATTGTCTCACTACCCAATGTCTCACTACCCAGTGACTCACCACCCAGTGTCTCTCTACCCAGTGACTCACCACCAGTATCAGATCAGAGAACAATGCCAAAAGGCGACCAGCACAAGAACAATGCCACGCGTATCAGCAGAGCATTTACAGCTCGGGGCTCTGAGCAGCAGCAGCAGCTGTGTGATGATGATGATGATGGTGGTGGTGGGGCTCTCTTTCCGTTCTGTTTCTCTGCTGCCACACAGGAGGGCTTCCTGCGAGCGTTCGGGCCGGGGACGCCCACCTAGGAGAGGAGCCGTAGACGCCGAGCTCCGACGGGCAGCGACAGTGAAGACGAGAAGAGAGACAGAGACTTTGGACTTGTACACAACTTTTATTGCTGCCAGCAGCAACAGCACTGGAGGCGATTCCGATATGAAATACACAAAGTCACCAGCAAACAAACGAATGAACGCTGAAATCCACACGCTGTGGCGCTAAATGCAGCGCAACACGAAATAAAAGTCACGTGGTGGTGGTGGTTGTGGTGGTTGTGGTGGTGGTGGTCATCTCGCACGCCACGGTGACGAGCGAGCGCCTCAGAAGAGAGACAACGGCCATCACCAAGCCATGTCAATTTTTTTACTTTTCTCTTTACAAAAATGAGGCTTCCATTAACGTGTGGTCCGACCTCTGTCAGGCGTTGAACAGTGAAATCGTACAAGTCGTTCGAAAGTGCATCGTAATATCTGCATCGTTAATATTTTAAACTTGAGGGAATGAATTTTTTGGCAGTGGCAATGAGAGATGCAAACATTGAAATGGCTCGGGGTTTGAATCAGATGAAAATTCAGAGGCGTTAAAACGTGCTAACTACCAACCTAAATGTTCAAACAATTGTCGTGGGATACGTGTTGATTGTGTGCGTTTACACAATTTGACTTGAAGTCTTGAAAACTGGTTACACAGAAACAAAACTTGCAGCCAAGAAATTGTGGTGACGTGTTGTTTTAAATTGCCTGAATTTCTGTACAACACTTTTTAAGTGACAACGTCAGACAGTTGTTGTCTTTGATCGTTCATAATGAATTTTGTGTGTTCAGCGTTACCGACGTAAGTCGTGATTTTTAAACGTAATCTTAACTTTTAATGGAACATAAATCTTAAGTAGTGGCGCTGTGTGAAAATATATAGCTGGATACTCGCAGTCACCTCAAAACAAGTAATTTTCATGTTCCGAGAAAAGGATTCTTTTGAAAGTGTTATTTTTTCGGTAAAGTCACGTAGGTAAAAAATAAAATAAAAGATAAAAAAATGTATATTTAAAGATAATTATTATTTATATTATCCATTAGTATTTCTACGTCACGTAGGGAAAAATAAGAATAAAAATAATAAAAACAATAGAAATAAAAGAAAATTTATATAATAATTATTTTTTTTTTTGTATTATTATTTATATAAATTGTATTTACTTATTTTCTACCCACGTGACTTTACCAGAAAACACCTAAGAGTATGAATCCTTGCAGTCACGAAAGCTTCAAATCTAGAATGGATTATTTTTAAATCCGTTCTCTTAGTGTACTAAGCAACCAAAAACGATATCCTCAGGAACAGAGGATGAAGCTTTAGTCATGGAATGTCCCGTCGGGTCCTAAAGATTGTTGACCTGTGAGAACATCATGACGCCTTTTATCTTATCCTGTGGGAAGTCAACATCATGCACAACGCAGCAACACTCACGAGAAACATCGTTTAGTTCCTGTCGGCATTGGTCATAACGTACAGTGATACCTCGGTTCACGAACTTAATTCGTGAACTGACTCTGGTCGCGAACCGAATTGGTCGTGAACCGAGGCACATTTTCCCCACAGGGTTCAATGTAAATCCGGTTAATCCGTTCTGACCTTTTTTTTTGGTTTTTGAAGCACACAAATATGAAACAAATTACAATACACATTAGTACTGTACAGTATAGTAATGTATAAAGAGAGAACACTAACCTTGCTTGAGATGACTTCAGTAAGCACTCAAACGGTGAACTGTACAATACAGTAAGTACAGTATTGTACAGTACAGTAGTACAGTACTGTATGTGCTAAAAAGCACACCAAAAAGCAAAAAGTCACTGAAAGTGTCTTCACAGTACTCACAGTACTTCTTTCTGTGTCTCTTCTTCTCTCCACGATCTTCCTACAGGAAGTCACGACCACGTGACAGCCTGGAAATTGCATTAGAATGGCCGCGGCTCCTGTTCGTGAACCGAAGCGGAGTTCGTGAACCGGAGCATATTTTTATGAACTTTTCTGTTTGTGAACCGAGTTGTTCGTGAACAGAAGCGTTCGTGAACCGAGGTATCACTGTATTCATATCGTGTACAAAATCCTCTTCAAAGATCTCTGGCCAACGTGAAAGAGTCAAAATTACCCCTCCGCTCTCGTGGTGCCCCATCTGCCAGCGGTGGCACGAGCAGGAATTGCAGCGCTGTGCCTCTACCTTTGACACAATGTCTGGCAATAATGGGGGATCAAAAAAACGCGGTGAATGTTGACTGAGATTAAATTATTGATGTGAAACTATCTGCAATAAATGACATGTTGCGTCTCTTAAAACATTTGTGCCTTTTTTTCTCTCGCTGTGCTTCAAGAACAATTTTCCTGGAGGATTGTTGCATTTGTTTAAATCCATGTTTTATAGACACCCGTAGTGAATCCAACTGAGTCGGAAGACGTCTTGGGAGCAACGCTATTTCACCAACTCAACACAACACGGCACGAGCTACACTTGGGTGTCGAATGCCCATCTATCCCACGCTACGGCACAACTAGACACGGCTCGCTATCCCGGCCCGGACCGCGAGCTGCTGGGTCCCGGAGCGCGTGGCGAGAGGCTTCTTCTCCCCGACGTGAATCTTCTTCACCGGCCACACGAAGAACCCACGACCGCCTCACGCCCCCCCCCCTCGTTATATCGGCCTGGGCTGGGCTGGCTCCGCCCCTCGCCCTCCACCTTCTAGATCTCTCCGGCTCTTTCCCGAAGGATCCCGAGGGCTTCTCTATACCACGTGACCGCACAGCGGCCCCCGTCCACCGGTGGCCCCCTCCAATATCATCCGGTGACGTGTCGGCAGGTCAATCAGCGTATCATGCCCCAACGCAACCCTGGCTGGCTGACGCTCCCTCACCGGGAGCCCGCACCGCACACTGCACGCGGTGCCTCCGCACTGACCAGCGCTCACGAAGCCCCGCTAGGGCTGGTACTACGCCCAGTGACTGCACGTAATGCCAACACATTATCCCTCTCTGTAGCTTCCAGCCGTCCCGGCTGCCAACTCCCCCGCAAGTAAGCAACCGACGTACAATTATACAGAACAACAAGCAGGTGCGCTCCAACAATAACAAGACAGCACGATAAATTACCCAAACCCAACTGTACAATATATACACAGAGAGAGAAAAAGACACAGCAGCGAGAGAAATGAACAACACAACAATCGCGTCGTACAAGATCCCCACAATAAACATCTCCCACCCACAACGTGTAAACAACGCCCGTGAGCTCGATGGCGGAAAGGATCAGCCAAACGCTCGCCACGACTCACGAGCGCGCGACAAGCCACGGCGGTGTGGGAGCGTGCAACGCGCGGGATCGTGAGAGTCGAGTCTTTGAACAAGTCCGTGACGCCGGCCCTCCAGGCGGGTCGGGCTCATCTGCCCTGGAAGCAGAGGTCGCAAATGGGTTTTGATTCCTTACCCGTACCCGGCCGGGTATGGGTTCCCGTACGCCACCGTACCCTACCCGAAATGAGTGACAAACGGTTACTCACCGGTGACTCACGGCCTACCCGTACCTGGCCACACCAGGGTCGCAGCTGGTATCGGGTAGGGTACGGGTATCGGGTACCCGGTTGCGACCTCTGCCTGGAAGAGTCGGAAGCTACTCACCACGAAGAGCAGTCGACCGGTCGTCGGGTCCTTCACGTGCAGAGCACGCGAGGCCGACACGAGCGGACGCACGCCCCGGCTCGCCACGCACAGCCCACGCTCGGCCCCTGCGATACGGAGATGAGACAAACTCACACGGCGGCGCGATCAATGGCTTAAGACGAGAGGGGTGTACAAACCGGCTCCGCTTACCAAACCGAATCCATGGTTGCGGCAGCAATGCGGGAGGTGTGCCCACCGGCACCTGCGAACAATGCAACCAGGTCCTGTCCCCGGCGACCAGTCGCACAGGGAAACACGACCACTTGCTTCAGGTTATTTTTACGAAACATTCGAAAATTCCCGCCAATTCGGTGGGGTCAGGAAGCCTTCGGGTGACTCCGCGCGTGAAAGTATAAGTATCTTTAGACGTGACTTAACCGAAAGAACCAAATAATAATTCCTGCAGTCACGAAAGTTCTAAAATTAAGATTGAACCACTTCTACGGGGAAGTTTTGAGCTTATCCTTTTTTCTCTCTCTCTTCTCTCTGCCTGTGTCTTCTCTTTGGAATGTTCACACTTAAATTCTAACTTAGCAATCTTTGAAATACGTAATCAACCAGGCTATGTGTTAATTGTGTGTTGACCGACCCTCTGTGTTGTATTACATTACATTTCGATATTTTACTAGGTTATTGAATTTTAGTTTGTCCTTCTCCTGATTTTCAGACTTGCTTGCCGTGTCATCGCACTTGCAGAACCTTGTTTTTTGACCACTCATTGATATGCAAATGTTTTCTCTAACCCCCCTCCCTCTCTCTGCCTCCGCCCCCCTCTGTCTATTTAAGGCCACCCCACAGAGATGATCACCCTCTCTGTACCTGTGTTGCTCCCTCTATGTATCTTGGTGATATCTGTCTGCTAATATGTCTGTCTATAGTTTTCTGGTGAGATTTTATGTCGCTATTTCATTATACCTGATGATGATTGCTTGTGTTGCAATCGAAACGTCGTATGCTATTATTTAATTTATTATTTTATCTTTAGACGTGACTTAACCGAAAGAACCAAAGAATAATTCCTGCAGTCACGAAAGCTCCAAAATTAAGATTAAAGTATAAGTAAATATTGTGAAAATAAAGAAAGTAACCCTCGTTAATCGATTCCACGTCGTTTATCCCGATAAAGTTGAGGTAAATGTCCCTCACGACAACTTAACGCGCCTAATTTTAACAAAAAAATCTGGTAAAATGAACCCGTAAAAACAAAGTTTTTCACTATAAATCCTTTATATGCGTGGCATCGGTTTTATTTTATTATTCATTTCTGTTTTTCGTGAGTAAGAGTTTCATTTTTATCACATTGGTATTTAAATTAAATATGAAAAAAAATCCCTAAAAAGTGGAAAATTTGGAAGAAAATTTTTCACGAAAATGAATGGTCACGCACAACGAGTCTGTGTGCAAAATGTCAGCTCGATTGGATCACGGGAAGTGGGTTAAAAAACGACTGAAAGATTTGCACGGTCGTAAGCGCGCAAGCAAGCAAGCAAGTGAACTTAATATAAAGGATTTAAAAATATGTAAGCTTATACTTTACTAGCTCGGTTTGCCAATCCTAGGACGGAAGCTGTAATATTTACAAAAAAATTGAGCCGATAATAGATTTAATGGCAGTGAATCTTGCACAAAACAGGATAACAAATATATATTTTTTCAAATATAATATACATTTTTCAAACATACAAAAATATATTTTAAGTATAGTATCTATTTACAATGTAAAAAAATATATCTTTTATATATAAATGTAATGTTTGATTTATTTTAAATTTTGTTCACAAATATTATACATTAAATACAAATATTTATTTATTTATTCTCAATAGATGCCATGGGTTGACTGCTGTGCCAGGCTAGGTGCAGGAGGTCACGGGACAGACCCTGCAGGTGCCATGGGTTGTGCTGCTGTGCCAGGCTAGGTGCATGAGGTCACGGGACAGACCCAGCAGGTGCCATAGGTTGACTGCTGTGCCAGGCTAGGTGCAGGAGGAAGAGGTCACGGGACAGACCCTGCAGGTGCCATGGGTTGACTGCTGTGCCAGGCTAGGTGCAGGAAGAGGTCACGGGACAGACCCTGCAGGTGCCATGGGTTGACTGCTGTGCCAGGCTAGGTGCAGGAGGAGGAGGTCACGGGACAGACCCAGCAGGTGCCATGGATTGATTGCTGTGCCAGGCTAGGTGGAGGAGGAGGTTACGGGACAGACCCAGCAGGTGCCATGGGTTGACTGCTGTGCCAGGCTATGTGCAGGAGGAGGTCACGGGACAGACCCAGCAGGTGCCATGGGTTGACTGCTGTGCCAGGCTAGGTGCATGAGACAGACCCAGCAGGTGCCGTGGGTTGACTGCTGTGCCAGGCTAGGTGCATGAGGTCATGGGACAGACCCAGCAGGTGTGTATGTATGTGTGGTGTGTGTGGTGTGTGTGGTGTGTGTGTGTGTGTGGTGGTGTGTGTGTGTGTGTGTGTGTGTGTGTGTGTGTGTGTGTGTGGTGTGTGTGGTGTGTGTGTGTGTGTGTGGTGTGTGTGTGTGGGTGTATGTGTGTACGTACAGTGAGGGAAAAAATTATTTGATCCCCTGCTGATTTTGTCCGTTTGCCCACAGACACAGAAATGATCAGTCTATAATTTTAATGGTAGGTTTATTTGAACAGTGAGAGACAGAATAACAACAAAATCCAGAAAAACGCATGTCAAAAATGTCACTGTGTGTGTGTGGTGTGTGTGTGTGTGTGTGTGTGGGTGTGTGTGTGTGTGTGTGGGTGTGTGTGTGTGTGGTGTGTGTGTGTGTGTGTGTGTGTGTGTGTGTGTGTGTGTNTGTGGTGGTGTGTGTGTGTGTGTGTGTGTGGTGTGTGTGTGTGTTGTGTGTGTAGTGTGTGTGTGTGTTGTGTGTTGTGTGTGGCGTCAGACGCTGTCTTTCCGACAGACCTGTTTTCACCTGAGGACGGCTGCTTGCGTTGTGGCCGAAACGTCGAATTATTTTATAATGTTTTATTTTTATTATTTTATTATTTCCCTTCTACGTGACTTTACCGAAAGAACCAAGAAGATGAACATTGTCTCTCTCTGTCTCTATGTGTATATCTCCCCATCTCTTTCACCATGCCTCTCCCTATCTATCTCTCTGTGTCTATATCTCTCTGTCTCTCTGTGTCTCTCTGTGTCTGTCTCTCTCTCTGTCTGTCTCTCTCTCTGTGTCTGTATCTCTGTGTCTGTCTCTCTCTCTGTGTCTGTCTCTCTCTCTGTGTCTGTATCTCTCTGTCTCTGTGTCTCTCTGTGTCNCTCTCTCTCTGTCTCTCTGTGTCTCTCTGTGTCTCTCTCTCTGTCTGNCTCTCTCTCTCTCTGTGTCTGTCTCTCTCTGTCTCTCCATGTCTCTCTGTGTCTGTCTCTCTCTCTGTGTCTATCTCGCTTTTGGGTTTGAGCAATCTATGTCCCGCACTCACCCACCTACTCACCAACTTACCCACCAACCCAACCATCCACTCACCCACCACTCACTCACCCACCCACTCACCAACTCACCACCCACTCACCCACCCACTCACCAACTCACCCACCCACTCATCCATCCACTCACCCATCCACTCACCAACTCACCCACCCACTCACCATATCACCCACTACTCACCAACTCACCCACCACTCACCAACTCACCCACCCACTCACCATCCACTCACCACCACTCACCCACTCACACTCACCCACCCACCCACTCACCCATCCACTCACCCATCCACTCACCAACTCACCCACCCACTCACCATATCACCCACTACTCACCAACTCACCCACCCACTCACCAACTCACCCACCCACTCACCCATCCACTCACCAACTCACCCACCACTCACCATATCACCTACTTACTCACCAACTCACCCACCTACTCACCATCTCATCCACCAACCCAACCACCCACTCACCACCAACTCACTCACTCACCCACCCACCCACTAACCCACTCACTCACCCACCCACCCACTCACCAACTCATTAATGATCGTGACCAATAGTGAGCCATTCCTTGATCGCACCGGGCATCGATCAGCCTCCCATTATATCTGTACCAAATGGAAATTTGGTACAGATGTAACGGGTTCCGGAGACACTTGTAGAGGTAACTTCTTTATTACAATACAACACTCCAACAGTACTCCAACACTCCAACTCTCCAACACTCCTGATACTCTGTTACAGCCTAGGTACACAGCCTAGATACTCTACTCTGGCTACGCTCTGGAACTCGCTCTCACAAGGTCGTAGAGTCGGGAGTTCCAGAGTCCCAGCGTCGTCGGGTTGAGTCGGGAGTTCCAGAGTCCCACCACTCGCTCTCACAGCATACCAGGGTCTTCAGATGGCTGGTCGTGGGTCTTGGGTCTTGAGTTACAACTGGGCCCGATCGTCTAGGGAGCTCCACTTTTATGCCTGGTCCAACGAGGGGTGGGGCCGTGTGCGCCACCAGACATCCCACAGAGCACACACAGCCCCCCCCCCCCCCGTTGGTGGCGCCCAGAGGCTTAAGCGTCTGGACCCCCTGGGAACCCAGAGCCCCCAGCAGCCCCTCCCTTCTTATGTCACTACACAGATATAAGCCAGAGGATATCTCTGTCGCACCCCAAGGTGTACGGAGAATGGCTCTGACTCCCGGCCACGTAGTTTTACCCAGGCCCGCTCACCATCATGAAGGTCTTAATGTTCGTGAGCAGGGTGTCAGGGACTCCGAAAGCACGAAGAACAACCCAGAGCCCAGGCCTACTGATGGTATCATAGGCCTTGACCAGGTCAATAAAGCAGAGATGTAGGTCTTGTTGGAATTCCCTACACCTCTGCTGTAGCAGACGGACAGAAAAAATGGCATCTGTGCAGGACCGCCCTTTCCTGAAACCGCATTGAGGCTCCGCAAGCCTCTCCTCAGCGTGCCTAGCAAGGCATGTTGAATAATTTTGCCAGGACCTTTCCCGGCACACTGAGGATTGAGATGCCCCTGTAGTTGTTACAGTCTGTGCGGTCCCCCTTCTTAAAGAGGTGGACCACCAGGGCATCCTTCCAATCCTGCGGAACCCGTCCAGTGGTGCAGACTATTATTATGATGTCATATAGGGCAGTCTGTGCACAAACGCTACCCTCCTAGCATTTCGTTGGGAGATCATCTCTGCCCTGGTACCTTTCCTGGCCGGTGAACACATGCCTTACCTTTGCGTGGGTAACGCGCCACACTCCCGTGAAGATGTGAGGGTTCGTACGACTTCTGACACCAAGTTGTTGGGGCTGCTGGCCCCCGAAGTCTCTCCCTGCAGGGGTCCCGTCGCTTCCCGAACCCTCGCTGGTGTGCGAACAGCCGCTGCTGCCGCCGCTGGGCTCATCGCTCGCGGGGTAAGGGCTGTCGCCCGACGGCTCCCCTCCCTGGGTCGCTCCACCGCGAGTTCGCGAGAGAGGCATGGCTCGTCGCCGGCTCTCGGACGCCTGTAAACACTGCGTTGCCTCTCCGCTAATCAAACGCGATGCCTCCCTCGCACAGCCCTGCGCAGCAATCACACGCTCTGAACAGGAGGTCAGGGGTCGGAGGGCGAATGGCTTCGCTCGCGTCCGCGTTGCCGATTGGTGTTCTCGTTACGGGAGGTTTAAAGGGCTGCGAGACGGCGTGCGTAAGGGGGGGTTTAGTTCGTACGCGGTGCGGGGTCCGCGGCAGCCAGAGGAGCGTACACCCGTGGAGCACTGACTACACACTCTGTGAGCGTACGTACACACAGCACCACGCGCTTTCACACTCTCGTCGAAACCACACGAGGCTGCGATTAGTTTTAATGATTTATTACCGGCCACTGCGATTCGCTGTTAAGTCAGTAAGGATCGATAAGGCAGGCCTACACTATCGCCCGAGGGTCCGTACCCGATTTATCTAGTTTGATGGACTCTAAGCGTTTTGGTTTCCCTCGATTCAATCCCAACGCTCTCTCTCCTCTTACTCACAGTTAGACGCTCCTGTCGGCTTGTCCTCGCAGCACGTCGACACGTCGCACGTACGTTCGAGTGGCTGGACTAGGCAGTTGACGGCCCGGGAGCTGACTTGAGAAGACTTCCCCTATGCTTCCCTCACTCCTCTCTTTATCCCCCTCACTTCACAGGGGGTCCCGCTCCGCTGGCCAATCAGAGCGCTTCACCTGTCCTCTGGCTGGCTTCGGGCGGTTAGAGTCCGGTTAGCGCGACGGATTGCGTCGTCTAGTCGAACAGTGGGCGGGGCCCCGTTTTCCCGCCGTTCGTTTGTGGATTGCGGACCCCTGCCTGCCTTGTGTGTGGGGGGTGCGTTTCAACTGTGGTGGCTGGACAGCCCCGCCGTGACCATGCAATCTCAACCCGGGTCACAGCGCCGCGGTGCGAGTTAGCATCGGGGGAGGTCGCCCAATTCCCTGGCCACAAGAAATCGTGAAGATTATCCCTACGAGGGCTTTCGGATGAAAACCTGCCGGCCAGGAGACCTCCCCTCGGAGCTCTATGGGGGAAAATGTGTGAGGGTGTGTTTATGTGGGGGCGGTGAGGGGGAAGCGGGTCGGCCCCGTCGCTTGGTGGTGGCGAGGTCGTAGATGGGGCGCCCGCCGAGCGGCTTCGTGGCGGCGGCATCACACAGCCCTCTCATTCTATCAAGGTCACGGTACACGAGGTCTATTTAGAAGCGGCGGTGTTGTCGTTTGGTCTTAAATCTTGTTTCGCGCTGAGATTACCAACCAGCGTGTCTCCGCCGACTCAAAGTCGACGACAAAGTCGCCAGAAACATCTCAAAGTCGACAAAACAAAGTCACCAAAAACATGACGAAATATTTCCAGATGTCATATCTCAAGAAACTGAAGGATTTTTTGTAAGTGTTATAAATAAAAGTCTCCGCGCGCGCTTGCAGGGGATTTGGCTCTCGGACGGTGGGGTTTTCGTACAAGCCCCGCGGTGGGAATAGGCTATTCCGTTTTCCCATCCGTCAACTTTAAATTACTTTAATTAGCGATTTAGTGCCATTATTATTTTAATTATTTACTTATTGCGCAAACTCGACCTTACCAACTGACGCCAATTGCGTGGTCGGGGGGGGGGGCGGACACTGCCAAGTGATGTGCGTTCGCTCCGGCTCACGGGGACATTTTATTTTACGCCTTTAACATGGAATACATATACACATCACGCTGCCCATTTCTCTTCACAGTGTCATGTCCTCTTCCCCCCCACCCCAATGCGTGCAGTTACTGCTATAAAGTCCTTAGATATTAATTTAATATTATTAAAGTGCTTACATAGTATTATTCTGCCTCGGCGGGGGGGGGGGGGTGGTGGGGGGGGTAGCGGCCCAGCCCGCAGCCTGGCAATGTCTCACCTCCGGCCTGCCAATCTAGGTGAGGCCGCGGGCTCTGCACGGGACGAGGCGTCACCACGCCAATGTCAAGTACAATTTTATTGCATCTTTCGCTAAGAACTTAGGTTTATTGTTTACTATTATTAAATAAATAAGTTTACAAATATTACAATGAAAATGTTTGTGTGCACATAACAACTCAGCTTCATTGTTTACTATTATGAAACTAAAAAGTTGCCTAATATTACAATTATAATGTTGGTGTGCACAAACTACATGTGTGTCCATAAAGTCGATGTCTGTGTGCGTGAGTCCATATGTGTTTGCGTGCGTGTAAGTCGATGGGTTTCTATGTGTGTGGGTCCATGTCTGTGTGTAAGTCCATGTGTGTGTCTGTCAAATCCCAATCCGATTGTTTTTCACTAACCGTATAGCACAACATGGCGGACAGAGTCCGATTTAGCCGTTCCACCATACCATCCGTTTGCGGGTGGTAGGGAGATGTCCGAATTTTCTTTGTTCCAAGAGCCGCACACACCTCCCCCAACAATTTAGACGAAAAATTCCGGCCTTGGTCCGTAAGGAGTCTCTCCGGCGCCCCCTTGTCCATAACATACCCAAAAAGAAAGGCGTCTGTGATAGACGCGCTGACTGGTCAGGCAAGGGCCAGGCCATCGGCCAGCGGGAGAGGTACTCCACCCCTATCAGCAAATATTTATTTCCCCTAGCGGATGGCGGAAAGGGTCCCAAAATATCTAACGCCACCAACTCATTAACTCGAGACACTTGAATAGATTGTATAGCGGCACATATGGGTGTTTAGGTGGCTTACGGCGGGCACAATCGGGACACGCACGAACGTGTCCGACGACATCCGTCGTCATGCCGTGCCAATAGTAATCTCGCTGCAGCGTCAATAGGGTCTTCTGCACTCCCAGATGTAAAAGCGTGTCACAATGCAGAGTTCTAATCAATTCGTACCGCAATGATGTCGGTACAACAAGACGCCAGCGTTCCTGTATCCCTTCCCTCCACATCAGCAAGCCATCACGGAGAGCAGTTTCCGGCACACCCCCTCTCCCTTCACTGGCCGCTTACGTAATGTCACCAAAGAATCATCCAACATTTGTTCGCGGATCCACACGGACCTCGGAAGATGTAAAATGCCATCAGCCGGTCCCCATCAGCCGGCCCGGCTCAAGCGGAGCTTCAGGCACCTCGACTGCCAACGCGACAGGCTGAGGGGGGTGCTGAATCGGCCCACACCTATGCGTCCCTGACGCACACGCGCAAGGGATCGCTGCGGCAACCTGGAAAGCGCGTCCGCATTAGCGTGACGCACTCCCTTCCGATGGTGAATTTGGAAGGAAAATTCCTGCAACGTGTCAACCACCGCACCAGCTGGCCGGACGGTTGGTCCATTTTAAGCGCATACTGCAAGGCTGTGTGATCCGTGCGAACAATAAACGAACGACCGTACAAGTACGGTCGAAATTGGCGGAGAAAAAAAACAATAGCCAAAAGTTCCCTGCGTGTGACGCAATAGCGGGTCTCAGCTGGAGACAAAACCCGGCTACCATACGCCACCACGCGTTCCACACCACCTTTGGACTGAGACAACACCGCCCCAATGCCCGTGTCACTCGCGTCCGTATCCAGAATGAAGGGATGTTCAAAATCAGGATAATCCAACGTCGGCGCCGTAGCCAATAGATCGCGCAGGCCTCGAAACGCCGCCTCCTCTGCCGGTCCCCAAGCAAATTTGTGTCCTTTTCCCGTAAGGAGATGCAAAGGCCTCGCGATCGTAGCAAAATTTGGAACAAACCTCCGATAATATGAGGCGAACCCCAAAACCGACGCACATCCCCACCGTGGCAGGGTTGGCCAGTCACGGACGCACACAGTTTTGTCCGGATCCGTGGCCACCCCGTCCGCACTAGCGATGTGCCCCAAGTAACGCACGGAGTGTTGCAGTAGGTGACATTTCTTAGGCTTAAATTTCAAATTAGCAGAACGCATCCTGGTGAACACAGCCTCCAACCACGATAAATGCTCGTCAAATGTGCGGCTGAAGACGATAATATCGTCTAAATATATCAGACATGTCTCCCACTGCAACCCCGTTAATACCAACTCCATCAACCTCTGAAAAGTGGCAGGGGCCGCATTCAGCCCCATCGGAAGACAGTTAAATTGGAATAACCCCTGCGGCGTACGGAAAGCAGTCTTCTCTCGCGAGGACTCGTCAAGGGGAAGCTGCCAGAAGCCCGAAGAGAGATCTAGCGTTGAAAAGAACGTTGCCCCGACAAGGCATCGAGAGAGTCGTCCATACGTGGCAGGGGATACGCATCTGCCACCGACACTTTATTTAACTTGCGAAAATCTACACAAAATCGCAATTTGCCGTCTTTCTTCTTAACCAAAACAACAGGCGCGGCCCACGGGCTGTTAGACGGAGATATTATGTCCGCAGCCAACATGTCATCCACTGCCCTCGAACGTGCTCTCGCTCAGCCGGACTCATCCGATGCGAGTTTAACCGAATAGGGGCAGCGTCCCCCGTGTCAATATGATGGTAAAGCAACGAGGTGCGTCCCAAATCCAAATCGTCGGAGCTAAACACATCAGAATAACTCAATAATAATTTCCGAATCGCACAACGTTGTTCCCCGGAAAGGGCCGAATTCTCCCACACAATTCAGCAATCCAGCGATCATCTGCAGCACCGGGCCTGAGACGCCTCCAAGAACACCGCGGCAGGACAGATCATCATGAGCTGTAAACGCAGTAGTGGCATGTGCCACAACGGTACCGGCCGGCACACACACGCTTTCGGTACTTGCGTTAAGCACCTGCAAAAACGGCCGCTGGTCTGGCCGGACAATAGTTTGTGCCCCAACTAGCGCCGATCCACCCGTGATGGTGGCGGACTGCGACAACAAAACCCCAATAGCTCCCTGACGACCAGGTACAGGCTTCCGATAACGCAAGGGAATGAGCATCTGTGAGCCAGGTGGAATATCAACAGATACTTCGGACAACGCCTGCACTTGGGCGACAGGAGCAGGTCGCCCCTAGGGCGACGGCAAAAATGCAATTTTACGGCCTTCCGGTAATTCAATGCAGTTTTCATTAATCCTAATTAGAATGGGCATTTTGGCCAGAAAATCGGTCCCCAACAAACAAGGAACCGCAAGAGACCTCGAAATTAGCACAATTCCCGAGGCCGACACTCCCCGATAGCTATGTTAGCGTCCACCTGGCCCACAATGCCCATGCTACCCCCGTTCGCAGCGACGCAGGAAGCGTAAGCCGGACTCACGGCCTCTGGTGGGATGTTCAAAAGATGGAATATTACATCCGAAATAATGGTCGCGGACGCTCCGGAATCCACCAAAATACGTACGTCCACCCCCTGTATCCACCCAGGTACGGTGGACGAACCGGTAGCGGCTGCGACGACCCGCCGAGCCAACTTACACCACTGCGTTACCGAGCGACAAGGCGCAGTCAATGGCGTCCCGTTATTAACAACACCCGGATCGCATGACAACGGTGATGAGTGAGGTGTCAAGCCTTGCCGGGTGTCTGGTGCGCACCGACTTGCCTGTGCTGGAGAATCCTTCCCTGGAGCGGCCGCTGTCGAGGCCTCCTGCTGGGGCGGACCAGGGACGCGGGCCCAGCAGTCCCTGGCGTAATGGCCCTTACGCCCGCAGCGGAAGCAGTCGATGTCATTGCGCCGCGCGGCGGGCACCCCGTCCCGACGCGGTCGTATCGGCGGCGCAGTCCGCGTCCCGGCCCACTGCGGCCCGGCCACGGAGCAGCGGCGGCTGACAGCTCCTGCGGGTTCCTCTCGTCAGGCACATAAACTGCCTTCTTGGGGTCCCAACCCAAGGCTCCCCCTTCGACGACGGGCCCCCCCGTCCACGCCGTAACTTGCTTCCACCGGCGCAGGTTAAACTGGGCATCCAGACATTTAGCCGCAGCCCGGGATGTGAGCTTATCATGACCACATACCGGCATAGGAATGCCGAGATCCCGGGACAGCTCCAGCATCTTCCCCAGGATGAGAGGTTCCAGCAGGTCAGGCTCCGTCTCCGGGTATGCGGCCATAGCCAGCTCCAGTACCGCGCCCCTATATGCCACCGGAGACTCCTCGGGTGCTCGTTGTTGTTGAACAAACCGGCGATGAGCATCATCCGGTGGCTCATAAGCGTCTGCCATTTCGTCGAACACACTTCTCAACGTTTTCTTCTTCGCGGCCTTTATAGAGCGAAAGAATCTAACAGACTCGTCATCGAGAAGAGTCGGCAGAACTTCTAATTCCTCCGCATCAGTCCACCTCGCCGAGCGCACCGCCGCCAAAAATCTGCAGGCGAACGCGCTCCAATCTCCCCGATGGAGAATTCTTTGACATTTGTTAGGTGACGACTGCGACTTATTGGCGCGCCTCTCCAGCCGATGACTCATCTGGTGGCATGTTCAACATGGCGTCGCAACGTGGTGTAGACAAGATGGTGGCTTCCCGCCTTTCTTCGCCTGCCACGCCCAAGATGGCGTCTTCGTGCCGCGTGGCCGATGGCATTGACAGCGAAGGCAAAGCGGGCTCCTGCGGACCACCAACGTCTCCTCCCGACGCCGTCCTCGGCGTGACGAGCTCACACAACTGTGCAAGTACGTTCTTGAGTGTTTCAAGTTGCTCCACCATCTGACTCCATCTGAAATCCGCGTCCTTTGGTGCAGATGGGTCCGCCGATGCGGCAACATCTTGGACCCCCGGACCCATGCTCGTCCCAGCACGGATCTCCTCCTCCATCGGAGTCAGGTCCACCGCTGGAGGAAGGTCGTCGTCGTCGGAAGATGAAGCCGATGCTGGAGACGGAATATTCTTTTTTCTCAGTTGTTTTGCCATGCCGTTACACTTCTGACACCAGTGTAATAAAGAACTCGGACGCTCCTTCTGTGTCCGTGTCCTTTATTTGGGTTCTTATGCTTTTCCCTCACGGCACTCCCTAGATACTCTTTGTTCGGCAGCCCCAGGCTGCTGTCGCTCACGTAGCCCACTTCTCTCCCAGCAGATCCGCTGCTGAACTCCTCGTGCAGACCCCCGCTGCTGAACTCCCCTTTTGCAGACCCGCTGCTCTCTGCAGCCTCCTCGCTGCTCCGGCTGCTCCGGGGTCGGTCACCGTTGGCCGACGGTGCCGAACCTCGTGGCCCGGGTATGTGGCGATCTCGCCACTCTCTCTCTCACTCTCCGCCCTGCGTGGCCTCACTCTTTCCCAGTCTCCGATAACTCCCCCTCCTCTTCCGGTTTCTCCCCTTATAGACCTGAACCCTCTCCCCCACGTAACGTAACTCCTCCCCCCATGACGTCACTTCCGGGAGGTCGTTTACGCCCGCATTACACATGTACAATACACCCACAAGGCTAAAACTCTATGCTAATTCACTTTTTAAATCCTTTATATTAAGTTCGCTTGCTTGCTTGTGTGCTTGCTTGCTTGCTTACGACCGTGCAAATCTTTCGGTCGTTTTTTAACCCACTTCCCGTGATCCAATCGAGCTGACATTTTGCACACAGACTCGTTGTGCGAGACAATTAATGTTCTTGAAATTTTTTCCAAAATTTTACACTGTTTAGGGAAAACAAATTAAATATTTAATTACCAATTGCTTAATACTGGCAGACAATCATCTGACCCATAGGTGGCAGCCATCTCAAGCCAGAGGACGAGAGGACTCTAGCCGCCACGCATACAAAGGATTTATAGTGAAAAACTTTGTTTTTACGGCTTATACTTGTTAACCCTAATGCGCTCCGTTCAGAGCTGTCATTATTACCCAATAACAGTGACGCTTCGAGTCACGTGGTTTCGTCTGCACGTGCAATACCAGCACGTGCTGTTGTGTTCGTCGCTGCTGGTGTTTTTATAGTTGCTGATTTTATACAATTTTCTGGTGTTTTAGCTACAATGTTGTGGCATTTCGTTTTTGTGAACCTATGTCAATAACTTTTTGAGAATAAAGTAGTAATTGAAGGATATGTGTAGTGTATAGTGTCGTGTATACTACACACTACTTGATATGTACACTAAACTATACACTCTAGTGTATAGTGTAGTGTATAGTGTCGTGTACACTATACACTACTTGATATGTACACTACACATATACACTGTAGTGTATATGTGTAGTGTATAGTGTCGTGTATACTACACACTACTTGATATGTACACTACACTATACACTATAGTGTATAGTGTAGTGTATAGTGTCGTGTATACTACACACTACTTGATATGTACACTACACTATACACTCATAGAAATACACTATACACTCCACGAAAACTCCAAATATACAGCAGCAGATATTGTCAAGGTCGGCATGGAACCCACGACCTCCCGTATACCAGGCGAGATAACACTGGTCAACACACTTTGTCTGGCATAAGGTATTGCACGGTTGTAAGGTCATTTTGGGGTGCTGATTCCAAATCTGGCATCAGTTTTTGTCTATAACATGAGGTATTAGAGATATCAAATATTGCATTTCCAATAAAAACTGCGGAAGAAAAATATTAAATAAATGTAGATATCTACATAAAATGATATTATAAACACACTATCCTAAAAATACAGCACATATTTTAACACTAAAGAAGTCACTAACTCGCAACAACTTGCAATCATAAGTGACAGAGTTAATTTCGGGTAAAATCAATGAAATGGGGTATGCCGATAGCATAAAAATGTGATAGAGCAAATCTGAGATCAGATTTGGAATCAGCACCCTGAAATTAGTCTACAACAGCTGCAAAAGTCCAGGCCAGAATTTTTTGATGTTGACCAGTGTAATTAATCTCCAAGTCACCGTGATGATGATGATGAGAGAGAGAAATAATAATTCCAAATGTACAGCAGGCATCCTCAGGGTCTGGAGTGAGCACACGACCTC
The DNA here is from genome assembly GCA_018977245.1 of Lethenteron camtschaticum. Classification (NCBI taxonomy): domain Eukaryota; kingdom Metazoa; phylum Chordata; class Hyperoartia; order Petromyzontiformes; family Petromyzontidae; genus Lethenteron; species Lethenteron camtschaticum. The sequence goes on from WFAB01001726.1 coordinate 46,187, forward strand.
CCGTATACCAGGAGGCGAGATAGTTAATCTGCAAGTCACCGTAATGATGATGATGATGAGGCAGAATCTCAGGCGATGATGTCACAGCTCCTCTGGTGACCCCCTGATCGATCATCTCAGATGAGATGAGTCTCAAGCAACGCCACTCCCCCTCCCCCCGCCTTGTTCGCAGCTGTTGAAGCTTCACGGGTCAGCACCACACCTGGCTGAAGCAATTAAGTTAATTGAGGTTAAGGGTCGGGAGTGGGAGCTAAAGCAATTGACCACTCAGTAAATGCAGGTGATGGGATGGGGGTTGGGCACATCTTGCACAACACGTGGCTGGGCCAACTCAATTAAGACAATACCAGCTTGCTTCAAATGCTGATGTCATATCCCTGCACCACCACAATCACCGCCATCATCACCATCAGCACGTGTGGAGAGGCAGACGAGGGGTGGCGGTGGTGCAGAGAGGAGCTTCCTGGAAAGACGGGAGGTGTGGAGGAGGAAGGTGAAGTGAGGAGGAGGAGAAGAAGGAGGAGGGAGGTGAGAAGGAGGAGGAGGAGGAGGAGAAAAAGGAGGAGGAGAGAGAGGAGGAGGAGGAGGAGGAGGAAGGAGGAGAAGGAGGAGGAGGAGAGGAGGAGGGAGGGGAGAGGAGGAGGAGAGAGGAGGAGGAGGAGAAGGAGGAGGAGGAAGGGAGAAGGAGGAGGAGAGAGGAGGAGGAAGAGGAGGAGAGGAGGAGGAGAGAGGAGGAGGAGGAGAGGAGGAGAAGGAGGAGGAGGAGCAGCATGGGCGAACTGCAACTGCTGCGGCCTCACGCAGGGAACTTTGTCCGCTACCTCCTCCTGCTGCTGCCGCTATGCGGGGTTCGTACTGCACCAGCCTCCTGCTGCTCCTGCTGCTGCTACACAGGAGACAGTCAACGTCTCTTCGTCGCTGTGGCGTTGAAAGGTGAGAGATTTTTTGCTCTCCTTACAATGTGTCACCCTCCCTCCCCTCTCCCTTTCTCTCTCCCTCATCCCTCCCTCCCCTCACCCCGTTCCTCTCCTACTCCCTCTCCCTCCTCCGTTCCCCCTCCCTGTTCGCATCCCTCCCTCCCCTCCCCACCCTAATCTCCCTCCCTCCTCCCATCCCTCCCATCCTCCCTTCCTCCCTCCCCCTTCTCCCCATCCCCTCCTCACTTCCCCCCTCCTCCCTTCCCTCCCTCCCCCTCCCTTCCCTCCCTCTCCTCCCTCCCCCTNCCCTCCTCCCTCCCCTCCCTTCCCTCCCCCTCCCCTCTCCCCATCAGTGCCACGCCTCGGGCGACTTCTCCCTGCAGTTGACGTCTCTCCAGGCCCTGCCCAGCAGCAGCACCAGCAGCAGCAGCGGCACCAGCGCAGCAGCAGCGGCGGCGCTCTCCGTGGTGCCTCCTCCTCCTCCTCGTTCTTGGTGCTCCGCGTCTGCCTCGGGGAGCCGGCGCCGGGCCGCCCGTGCCCCTTGGGCTCGGCCACCACTCGCGGCGGCGTCCCCGCTGCCGCCGGGCTCCTCGTCACCAGCAGCACACAGCAGCACAGCAGCACCAGCAGCAGCAGCACAGCAGCACCAGCAGCACCAACAGTAGCAGCAGTACCAGCAGCAGCAGCACCCTCGTGGTGGTGCTGGTGGTGGTGCCCTTCGACTTCGCGTGGCCCGTGAGACGCTCGCCGCGGCGGCGGTGGGTGGGGTGGTGGGGTGGTGGGGTTGTGGGGTGGTGGGGGTGGGGGTTGTGGTTGTGGGGTGGTGGGGTGGTGGGGTGGTGGGGTGTGGTTGTGGGGGTGGTGGGGGTGGTGGGGTGGTGGGTGGTGGGGTGGTGGGGTTGTGGGGTNGTGGGGTGGTGGGGTTGTGGGGTGGTNGGGGTGGTGGGGTTGTGGTTGTGGGGTGGTGGGGGTGGTGGGGTGGTGGGGTTGTGGTTGTGGGGGTGGTGGGGTGGTGGGGTGTGGGGTGGTGGGGTGGTGGGGTTGTGGGGTGGTGGGGTGGTGGGGTTGTGGTTGTGGTGGGGGTGGTGGGGGGGTGGGGGGGTGGTGGGGGGTGGTGGGTGTGGGGTGGTGGGGTTGTGGTTGTGGGGTGGTGGGGGTGGTNGGGGTGGTGGGGTGGTGGTGGTGGTGGGGTTGTGGTGGGGTTGTGGTGGTGGGGTGGTGGTTGTGGTGGGGTTGTGGTTGTGGTGGGGTTGTGGTTGTCATCTGCTGTTGTGAGCTATCACCTGTGGAGGGTAACCTCCTTTATTTACCAATTCAGCTTTCTCCAAGTAAGAGAGGCAGAGGGGGGAAAGGAGGGAGAGAGGGGAGGGAGTGCTGTGACCTCGCCGTGACCTCGTCTTGACCTCGCCGTGACCTCGCCGTGACCTCGCCGTGACCTCGCCGTGACCTTGCCTTGACCTCGCCGTGACCTTGTCTTGACCTCGCCGTGACCTCGTCTTGACCTCGCCGTGACCTCGTCTGTGTTGTGGCTTCGAGTGGCTCATTGATGGTGACCTTTGCAGCTGTGGTGCTCGCTGGCTGTGAATGTGTGGTACCAGCACAACGGCACCACGCCAGGTACGTGCGGTGGGTGTGTGTACGTGTGTGTGTGTACGTGTGTGTACGTGTGTGTAGGTGTGTGTGTAGGTGTGTGTGTGTGTGTACCGTGTGTGTAGGTGTGTGTACCGTGTGTGTAGGTGTGTGTACCGTGTGTGTAGGTGTGTGTAGGTGTGTGTGTAGGTGTGTGTAGGTGTGTGTACGTGTGTGTGTACGTGTGTGTGTGTGTACGTGTGCNTGTGTGTGTACACGTGTGCTACGTGTGTGTGTGTGTACGTGTGTGTGTACGTGTGTGTACGTGTGTGTGTGCGTGTGTGTGTGTACGTGTGTGTGTACGTGTGTGTAGGTGTGTGTGTGTACCGTGTGTGTACATGTGAGTAGGTGTGTGTACGTGTGTGTACATGTGTGTACGTGTGTACGTGTGTGTACGTGTGTGCGTGTGTGTGTACGTGTGTGTGCGTGTGTACGCGTGTGTGTGTACCNGTGTGTGTGTGTGTGTGTACGTGTGTACGCGTGTGTACGCATGTGTGTACATGTACGTGTGTGTAGTTGTGTACGTGTGTGTACGTGTGTACGTGTGTGTGAACGTGTGTGTGTACGCGTGTGTATGTGTACGCGCGTGTGTGTACGTGTGTAAACGTGTGTGTGTGAACGTGTGTGTGTACGCGTGTACGGGAGTGTACGTGTGTGTGTGTACGTGTGTGTGTGTCTGTACGTGTGTGTGTACGCGTGTGTGTATGTGTGTACGCGCGTGTGTGTGTAGGTGTGTGTACGTGTGTGTGTGTACGTGTGTACGTGTGTGTACGTGTGTGTGTGTATGTGTGTGTGTGAACGTGTGTGTGTATGTGTGTGTACGTGTGTAAGTGTGCATAGGTGTGTACGTGTGTACGTGTCTGTGTGTGAACGTGTGTGTGTACACGTGTGTGTACGTGTGTGTGTGTGTACGTGTGTGTGTGTCGTGTGTCGTGTGTGTGTGTGTGACGTGTGTGTGTATGTGTGTGTGTGAACGTGTGTGTGAACGTGTGTGTGTACGTGTGTAAGTGTGCAAAGGTGTGTACGTGTGTACGTGTGTGTGTGTACGTGTGTACGTGTGTGTGTGTACGTGTGTACGTGTGTGTACGTGTGTAAGTGTGTGTGTGAACGTGTGTGTGTACGCGTGTGTGTATGTGTGTACGCGTGTGTGTGTGTGTACGCGTGTGTGTACGTGTGTGTGTGTGTCTGTACGTGTGTGTGTACGCGTGTGTATGTGTACGCGCGTGTGTGTGTAGGTGTGTGTACGTGTGTGTGTACGTGTGTACGTGTGTGTGTGTACNTGTGTGTACGTGTGTGTGTGTATGTGTGTGTGTGAACGTGTGTGTGTATGTGTAGTCATAGGTGTGTACGTGTGTACGTTTTTTATTTTTTTTTTTCAGAAAGATTGAAAATCTTCACGTAGAATTTTTTATTTTTTTTATTTCAGAAAGAGAACTGTTACTGCGATTAATTACGACTTCGTTAACGTCTAGCTTTTCAGTGTGTGGGTCCGGTCTCTTGTTTGAGAGCCGGTTGAATTTGGAAATCAAGTTGTCCTTACATTTGGTCGACATAGCGGCAGCTGAAGAGGCAGTCATTTTGTCTACATGTTCCCAATCTGATGTGGACATTGTTGCAGTCAAAGATAAGTGTGATTTGTAGAGTGTCTTGTCTAACTGATCAAGATCGGTGCGCGTAAGTCTGATTTTCTCTGAGATAAGAGCTAAGCTAGTTCTAGACAGAATTCGTTTAGCATTAGAAGAAGTTACAGCAGCAGAGGTTAGTGTAAATGCGATTGGTATTACCTTAGAGTCGCGGCATCTCTTCATAAAGTTGAGAGACTCGATTAGCTGAGCCTTCTTATCCCGGAGTTTGTTGAAGGATCTCAAAGTTATGTGGAATCCCACCCCGTAGTGGCGATTAAATTTCGATTTAAAGCTTTCGTGACTGCAGGGATTCATCTCCTTGGTTCTTTCGGTAAAGTCACGTAGAAATGTATAATGTTTAATGTATGAAAACGTGTGCATTACAAGATAAAAAATAAAAAACAGTACATACCTTGTCAACCATCGCTGTAAAGTTGGTGTCTAGCAGTCTCTTCACCTGCTCCAATTCCCGGGACACGTCCTGCGGCTGCACAGGAAGGTAAACACCACCATCAGCTCTGCGCACTGTCAAACTAAACCAAACCCGGTCCCCTTTCAATGTTCAGTAAACCTGTTCTTCAGTGCTCATTGTACAAACATTGTTTCGAAGCTCAGGCATTAATTAGACATTTATAGTGGTTAAGCTTGATCTTTTTGTATCTGGAAGAACACAAATTCATGTAATCTACAGTTAAGGCTGCCATGGAAAGACAACATCCAGCCTCTTTGCACAGAAGTTCCTCCCTCATGAGGAGAGGGAATTGGTTACATCTCGTGCGTATATCTAACACTTTAAACCCAGGAGGTTGGCGTTTGATTCAGAGGCATGGGAAATCACAGACAAGCAGGAAGGCAGCCAGAACCAGCACCAACAATTGCTCAAGCCTCTATGGCTCTATATGAGGATGTTTGACCATCTCCATTGAGTACTTATACAGGAAACCAGAGCCCTCGGAGACAATTCAAATGCACGGATGGAGGGGGGTAACACCCAATCCCCGTACAGATGGAATACAGATGCAAATGAAGCAACTTGCTGTACTGCCGCGCCCTGGCAAAACAAGGAGAAGGCGACCTCGCAGCCCGGCAGATTTGAGAGTTTCCCGAACGTGCTTGTCATCCACCAACCCTCGACCGCCTCAGCGATTGCTGTGGATTAGAGGCAGCGTGAGTAGCCACGCTGGCGCTCACCAGTTTGCCGTTCTTCCCCTGCACCGTTGATTACGGCGGTTGGCTACATACGATGCGACATAAGTTCCACGTACACATGTAGAGGTGTTACGGGAGGGCGAACAAACACACCAAGGGTGTGGTTATGCCCGCACGCGGAAGGATGCTTACATCCACGTCCGCATCGTTTAGCCTGGGGGGCTGAAACGGCGCTGTGATCCCCACGGCCCCACCCCTCGGGGAGGAGTTGCTATATAAGGCGGTGAGCCGGTGGGCTCGGGGTTCAGTGTTTAGCTCAAACCAGTGAAGAAGGGAGACCAGCTAGATAGGCCCTGGGACTCCCCTGGCTCGCTGTCCTTCTCAGGACCGACCAGGGCAAGCCAGTGGCGTGGCCCAGATAGCCCAGAGCCGATGCTCTTGTAAGAGCCGGTCTGGTGACTCAGGGTGCCGTGATCCCAGCTTAACCAGAGCTGGGTCAGCTAGCCTCCCCTAGCCCTGTAGTGGAGGACCTGGGAGTAGGCTGGCCGGGATAGAGATAGTGGGGTCTCCCTGTTAGACGGGTGAAGGGGCCGATACCCCTCCGAGTGTTGTATACATTGGCCTGTGCTGAGTGAAACGGTTAATAAATAAGGGTGCCTCCGACTATGTCGTCCAAGTCTCTTTGAACCTACTACACACACACTCACACGTACCAAGCTGAAGTCGGCGTGGATATTCAGCAGGACGAGCTGCCCCGACATGGCGACGCACCGCTGAGCCCTCTGGCACACGGGGTCATTGAGGGTCGCGTTAAGGCCGCTGCGCACGGTCGTCAAGTTCCTCTGCAGCTTCTCGGAACCGTCGCGCAGCACCGAGAGCGACGTGTTGACGTCCAGCAGCGCCAGGCGCGTCGCCAACATCACTGCCGGGACNGGGGGGGGGGGGGGAGCGCGTCAACGAGCAAGCGATCACCAAGAAAACAGTTGGTAACACACTATGCGATCACCAAGAAAACAGTCGGTAACACACTATGCGATCGCCAAGAAAACAGTTGGTAACACACTATGCGATCGCCAAGAAAACAGTTGGTAACACACTATGCGATCGCCAAGAAAACAGTTGGTAACACACTATGCGATCACCAAGAAAACAGTTGGTAACACACTATGCGATCACCAAGAAAACAGTCGGTAACACACTATGCGATCGCCAAGAAAACAGTTGGTAACACACTATGCGATCGCCAAGAAAACAGTTGGTAACACACTATGCGATCGCCAAGAAAACAGTTGGTAACACACTATGCGATCACCAAGAAAACAGTTGGTAACACACTATGCGATCGCCAAGAAAACAGTTGGTAACACACTATGCGATCACCAAGAAAACAGTTGGTAACACACTATGCGATCACCAAGAAAACAGTTGGTAACACACTATGCGATCGCCAAGAAAACAGTTGGTAACACACTATGCGATCGCCAAGAAAACAGTTGGTAACACACTATGCGATCACCAAGAAAACAGTTGGTAACACACTACGCCGTGAATGACTCAAATCCTGCAGCGCCCGCAAGGTCCCCCTGCTCAAGAAAGCACATATACATGCCCGTCTGAAGTTTGCCAATGAACATCTGAATGATTCAGAGGACAACTGGGTGAAAGTGTTGTGGTCAGATGAGACCAAAATGGAGCTCTTTGGCATCAACTCAACTCGCCGTGTTTGGAGGAGGAGGAATGCTGCCTATGACCCCAAGAACACCATCCCCACCGTCAAATATGGAGGTGGAAACATTATGCTTTGGGAGTGTTTTTCTGCTAAGGAGACAGGACAACTTCACCGCATCAAAGGGACGATGGACGGGGCCATGTACCGTCAAATCTTGGGTGAGAACCTCCTTCCCTCAGCCAGGGCATTGAAAATGGGTCGTGGATGGGTATTCCAGCATGACAATGACCCAAAACACACGGCCAAGGCAACAAAGGAGTGGCTCAAGAAGAAGCACATTAAGGTCCTGGAGTGGCCTAGCCAGTCTCCAGACCTTAATCCCATAGAAAATCTGTGGAGGGAGCTGAAGGTTCGAGTTGCCAAACGTCAGCCTCGAAACCTCAATGACTTGGAGAAGATCTACAAAGGGGAGTGGGACAAAATCCCTCCTGAGATGTGTGCAAACCTGGTGGCCAACTACAAGAAACGTCTGACCTCTGTGATTGCCAACAAGGGTTTTGCCACTAAGTACTAAGTCATGTTTTGCAGTGGGGTCAAATACTTATTTCCCTCATTAAAATGCAAATCAATTTATAACATTTTTGACATGCGTCTTTCTAGATTTTGTTGTTATTCTGTCTCTCACTGTTCAAATAAACCTACCATTAAAATTATAGACTGATCATTTCTTTGTCAGTGGGCAAACGTACAGAATCAGCAGGGGATTAAATACTTTTTTCCCTCACTGTAGCTCAAGCAACACAGAGAAGGAAAGGAATGAAAAACAATGACTGGCACATTCAAATTTCTAAAACGCAAACATCATCAAGTGCAAACAATTTGTCGAGAAGGACACGCATCTAATATGTACAATAATTTGACGTGTAGAATAACAATTTCTCATAGGCGGAGTTTGAATTCTATCGCGGGTGCATATAATTTATTTATTTTGAACCTTACTTGTAAACGACTGAAAATAAATTAATAAAGGTGCCCAGTTCGGGGGGGGGGCTAAGCCCCCCCCATGCCCCCACCCCCCCAAACTCTGCCCAAGCTATTTCTCCCTGAACAGTTTCCATCGCATTTCATGGGAACGTGCAGCTGGGCTTGTGGGGCTTGTGGGGCTGGTCCTGCACCACCAAAAGTGTCCCTGATGGCCCCCCCACCAGCATTCCCTCTCCTCTGTTGTCCACCACTCGTATTTTGCACCTCACCCCCAACGCAACAGATCTACCCCCCCCCCCCACCGCCACTGGACCTGATTGCAACCTAAAATGTGAACGTTTCAATTTTATAAAACGGTTCCACTCCGTTGCCTTTGCTCCCGCGTAGCCGTGGCGTGCGCGCTCTACGTATGCACTGCGTCGAACTCGGTCCGCGCTGCACGCGGCCAACCGCGCTCGTCGCGGTTGGCAAAGGTGCCGTGTGGACACTGACCGTCGGCCATCTGCAGGGCAGCCCGTAGCGCGGGATAAACCTTCGTGCCCAGCCGCCTCTGGATCCTCTGGCCCAGCAACGGTCCCACGTCTGTAAAATTGTCCGAACCGGCACGGATCGGATCGAGATGTAAGGCAACTGCGAACGCCGTGCCCCTGAACGCTGACTTAACTTGCGTGGCGAGCAGAGGCAAAGAAGCGATTAGTCACACTGTGATGCAGAACTGCAACGTTCATAGTGTAGAGGAGTAAAATGGGGACGTGACGTCAGGCGTGCCGTTCAGTGCGATGACGTCACGTCTCCCAGGGTACTTAAGGGAGACCCGTGACGTAAGCGGGGTCACCGTGGGAACGGGTAGAGTGAGCAGGGTGAAGAGGGAACCAGGGGTAGAGAGAGGGATCGAATAGGGAGTCTGGGGAGAAGCCGGTGGTAGCTGGAGAGGTGCGTGTCTGTGTGTGTGTCTGTGTTGCNGTGTGTCTGTGTGTGTCTGGATGTGTGTTTGTGTGTGTGTCTGTGTGTGTGTCTGTGTGGTGTGTGTCTGTGTGTGCTGTGTGTGTCTGTGTGTGTGTCTGGGTGTGTGTCTGTGTTGTGTGTGTGTCTGTGTGTGTGTCTGTTTGNTGTGTATGTCTGTGTGTGTGTCTGTGTGTGTGTGTGTCTGTGTGTGTGTCTGGGTGTGTGTCTGTGTTGTGTGTGCTGTGTGTGTCTGGGTGTGTGTCTGGGTTGTGTGTGTGTCTGTGTGTGTGTCTGTGTGTGTCTGGGTGTGTGTATGTGTGAGTTAGTGATGAAGTGCAAGCGAGAATTTATATCTTGCGTGGGGTTGGCATCGTCCCCCACTCCACTGTGTGAGGGTGGGGAGGTTTAAGACTGTGACCTGCCTGCATGGCTGTTGGTATGCGTCCGCCTCCCCCAGAAACCCTGGCTGACAGAGGAGGTGCAGGTTAATTGAGAAAAAAGCGAAGGCCCACTCTCATCGCCTGATCCCACGTCGAGAATGAGGGGTTCCACCTTCGCTCGAGTTCGGAGAGCCGTAAGGCGTCTGTAAGGATGGTGGTGGTCGCGGGTTGCTGAGGAGATGGATCTGCCCAGTGGCCCGTGATCACAATCACTATTTAACTCCATCAAAAAAGTAACCTGCAGCGCCACACCTATTACTTTAGAGGAAAAAACGGTGATCCAATCTCCGACCCCCAGGAACAGGTTTGCAGATTTGCTGAGCATTTCTGTGAGGTCCTGGGGAGGAAATCTCTCAGCCAGGAAAACATCATGGCACAAAGTGGTGATAACCCTGCTGAGGCTGCGGTCCTCAAATATTGGAGAGGTCACCCCCTGTGAGTGGCTGGCTGAGGTGCCAGCTGTTGAGGAAGTCTGAGGGGATCCGTCTGAGGGAAAGGCATCGGGCAGAGATGATCCCCAAGCGAATCTGAGGGAGGGTGGCGTTTGTGAGTGCCTATATGCATATACAACAGTCTGGACCACTGGACGGGTTCCGCAGGATTGGAAGGATGCCTGGTGTTCCCCTCTTTAAGAAGGGGGACCGTACCGACTGTAACAATACAGGGGCATCTACTCCTGTGTGCCGGGTAAGGTCCTGGCAAGGATTATTCAAGCTGAGGAGAGGCTTGCGGAGCCCCAATGCGGTTTCAGGAAAGGGCGTTCCTGCACAGATGCCATATTTTCTGTCCGTCTGCTACAGCAGAGGTGTAGGGAATTCCAACAAGACCTACATCTCTGCTTTATTGACCTGGTCAAGGCCTATGATACCATCAGTAGGACTGGGCTCTGGGTTGTTCTTCGTGCTTTCGGAGTCCCTGACCCTCTGCTCACGATCATTAAGGACCTTCATGATGGTGAGCGGGCCCGGGTAAAACTACGTGGCCGGGAGTCGGAGCCTTTCCCTGTACACCTTGGGGTGCGACAGGGATGTCCTCTGGCTCCCACATTATTTAACATCTATTTTGACCGCGTAGTTCGTGAAGCCTTCAATAGCTGTACCGGGGGAATTTCCATTTGGTACAGATATAATGGGAGGCTGATCGACGCCCGGGTGCGATCAAGGGATGGCTCCCTATTGGTCAACCACGTTATGTATGCCGATTTGGTAATAGCTGCTCATTCAGAAGAGGAGTTGGAGGCGCTGCTGCTGAGACTGGAGCGTGCCACTAAGAGGTGGGGCCTTACCATCAGCCCCACCAAAACTAAGCACCTGCCTGGGTATGTTGTACCATCGGACACTCCACCCCCACAACTCCCAATTGGTGATGGGGCAGTTGTGGAGAGAGTGGAGAGTTTCCCATACCTGGGCAGTGTGCTTATGACCGGCTCCAGTCTATCAGCAGAGGTCTCACTCCGAATCAGTCGAGCGGCAATATCTTTTCATCGGTTGCGTAACGCTGTGTGGAAGCTACCTGGTCTGTCGCTCCGCACGAAGCTTCAGGTCTTCTCGGCCACGGTCATTCCCTCCCTTCTCTACGCTTGCGAGACGTGGACCCCCTGGTGGAGCATCTTCGCCGGTTGGAAACATTTAGGCTGGCCTGCCTACGATCCATCCTGGGTTTAACCAGGCTGGATTGTGTGAGGAGCTCACAAATCCTTGAAAGATCTGGGCAAAGTCCCATCAGTGAGCTCCTCCGGCAGGCAAGGCTGCGTTGGCTGGGTCATGTAGCCCGCATGCCCAGCCACCGCATGCCTAAACAGCTTTTGTTCGGCCGGATCGAGGGGGCTAGACGGGCGCGGCACGGGCTGAAGAAGAGATGGAGTGATGTGGTACAGGAGGACGTGGAGCTGAGTGGACTTGCCGATGACTGGTACCAGCGGTGCAAGATCGGCCTCAGTGGAGGAGGCTCGTGAAGGACGCTACTGGGCAGTTGGAGGCAGTCGCCCTCCAACAACAACGGAGGGCGGAGGAGCGACGCTCACAACAACGAGCGGAGCGCCGGGTGGCTAAAGCACAGCAAGTTGGCACAGTAGGGGGCACAGGTGGTGCATCAGCCAGTCATCTCGGTCATCTCAGTCAGTCGACCCGTGGCACCTGCTGGGTCTGCCCCGTGACCTCCTGCCAGCGGGCTTTCGACACTTCACGTGGCCTCAAGGTGCACTTGGCCTGGCACAAGCATCGTGGTGACGTCACCGCCACTTAGTGGCGAATGGCGGTTGTTGTTGTTGTTGTATGTGTGTGTGTGTCTGCTGTGTGTGTCTGTGTGTGTGTCTGTGTGTGTGTCTGGGTGTGTGTATGTGTGTGTGTCTGTGGAGTCTGCAGAGTCCACGATGCGACACGAGAGAGAGAGACCGGAGCTAGTCGGCAGGGACCCGGACTCCGAGTAGGAGCCCCCTAGCCCCTGGGAGTTGTGTACCCTGGTGTGTAATATTGCAACAGCTTTAATAAACCCTGGCGAAAGCCCTTAGCTTACCTCCGTCTCCAAGTACGTTCGCGAGAACTTCTCTACAATAGTATTAACACTGGAGAAAGCATTTTAAAGACCAACATATTTTAGTTATCAGATGTAAGTTCACATTTAGGATGGATTTTTTTTGGGGGGGGATTGGGTTAATTAAAAAACCCATACGTGCAGCCCTTGCCACAGACCTTTCAAAACACCAACCCAATGTTCTTAAAATTGACGCTTTTCCTGTTCACCTCTGTTTGTTTGCACTCCATCACACAGGGCCCAGCAGATGAGCACAGATTAGAAACGAACCGCCAGGGGCACAAAGCAGCCACACTCAAGGGCTGCCACCTGGCCACGCAAACATCTCTTATTTTATTTCATATTTACATGAGCTGCTAGCAGCTACAACACCCTTCAGATGTTGTGTCACCTGTAATGCCTCACCACCATTATCCCTATCGTGCTCTAAGCAGCTCCTAATTGAATCAGGCCCTTGTGAGGCCAACAAGTTACGGGGTTACCAATTCCACATCAGAGGTCGCAACCGGGTACCCGATACCCGTACCCTACCCGATACCCGGCTACCCGTACCCGGCCGGGTATGGGTACGAGTACCCGTTTGCGACCCTGGTGCGGCCTGGTACGGGTACGGGTAGACGGTGAGTCACTGGTGAGTCACCGTTTGTCACTCATTTCCCAACGTCTTGTCTCTTCTCACAATTCAAGTTCCTAGAATCAACCCACCCGCGCCTGCAACATGGCTTCATCCCAGAGGTCGCAATCAGGTACCCGATACCCGTACGGGTACGGCCGGGTACGGGTACGGGGACCCGTTTGCGACCCTGGTGCGGCCGGGTACGGGTAAGGAATCAAAACCCGTTTGCGACCTCTGTTCCACATGCACTGGAGCAAGTGCTACAACGCAACCAAGTTAAAGTGTTTATTTTGTATTCATAATTGACTTTTGGGTTAGACCACGTAATAATCTGCCCAAATTTCTGTCGTACCACCTGACATAGCCAAACATATTAAAATGTCGCATGTACAAGCGCTCCCGACAATTAATTATCGCAACTAAATATAACAATTAGATACCCGATGTTTTACGTGAAAATGTGCCAAACGTCTTCAGGATAAGATCCAGGAAGTTAGATTAACCACGTCACCTGACCCGGCTTCTCCAATTCGTCACATTATCTTTAAAATTAAAATGACAGCATCATGTTCATACTGAATGGAGTTGCACATTTAGTTTCTGCTCATTGCGACTTTTTTTCATTATTAACCATTAATTACATTTAAATCAGACTAACATGAAAGGCGAGGTTTCGGTACGAGGCTCTTATAGCGCACATATCGGGAACAATCACGCGGACAAATGTGGAAAAATCACCTCACGTACATGTAACTTGTAGGCCTTGGCAAGAGAGTGTACGGTGAACAATTTATTTTGTTTCTCGGAAAATAAACGAATTGTGCATCAGGTATGGTGTCTACAAATACCCGTGGCCTCTGTGCTGGAGTAGAGAGGCATTGATTGGAAAACAAGAAGGCGAACGGCGCGATAGCTCGTGCCCACAATGAGTGCGGGCTGCTGCTCTTCCTCCATCCCACCTGTTTCTATTCACTCGTGGCATGCCGCTCACCTGCACAAAATATACCGGTGATCTCTGTCTTTGGAAAGATATGTCGGCGCAATGTTGAATAAATAATCACTGGCCGAAGAAACACGCTTTTTTCTATTTAAGCACATGAAACTCCATGTCTCACCCCCCCCCCGAGTTTCAAATTCTAGCAATTACCAGGTGCGCAATGTGTACCCATTTCATTGAACGTTTGAACAAATAACGGCAGTATTGACGCCGACGTTATCGGCTCGGGGAGCGAGGCCGCACGTGCAATCGAGCGCGACACACACGGAGGCCGTCTTGCCGCATCTCCACGACCGCTGGGAGGGACGGGCCGGATCGGTCGTCTACCCTCGCGGCCGGTCACGGTGTCACATCCGGATATCAACCCAGAGCCGGTGGTGATCAGCACTTAGTTCAGCCTCCAGCAGGAACGGATGAACATGACAAAGACATTAGCTCGGGGAATCGCCTTAACGTAGCCTGCGTTGAAAAGCGATTTGCAATAGTCGTTCCACCGGTCGCTTTCCAGAAGGCCGTGGACGGTAGAAAAGGGCAGTGAGGGAGTGGACATGGAGCTGCCCCACAGCCTCGTGGCTCACGAGTGAGGGGGACACGGACACGCTGCTGATGTCACGCCCGGTTTCCAACGGTCACGGAAACACAGCATTAGTCCCAAAGGGGTCCGCACTGGGACATCACTAAAAGTTGTGATGACTATGAAATGCTGCCTTAATAGAAAGGACATTATTACCCGACACTGCAGATAATGCCAAGAGATACGGATACAATTACTTACTATGATTAAAGAAGTAAAACATTTTCAGATACCTATAACCCCAAAATGAACAAGCAACAAGCCTATATATTTACACTCACGGTCGAGATCGGAAACCGCCCTGTCCTTCGTGATGTTGTATTTTTCAACGATGTAGTCGATTTGCTAAAGGCAAAGAAAGAAACACACTCAAGTCAGTCACACGACCGCCTTGTACCAGAGGTCGCAACCGGGTACCCGATACCTACCGTACCCGGCCAGGTACGGGTACCCATTTGCGACCCTGGTGCGGCCGGGTACGGGTACGGGTAAGGAATCAAAACCCGTTTGCGACCTCTGCCTTGTACCCTGTTCAAAACCACGCTCTGATATGCCAAGCCACAGCCACAAAACGAGTTACGCCGCAGACTATTTGTGAGTTGGAATCCTCCTTTCATTTACATTTCACAACAAGTGGAATTCTACAAATTATCCGCAATGCCCACCTGCAATTTGCACAGAGCCCCTAACGAGAACCACTGCAGCGTGCACACCACTTTCATGGCTTTATTTTGGTGATTTCGAAAAGTGTATTGGTTTAGCCATGTTTGTTTGTTGTAGTACAGAGTTAGACTGATGGCCTTAATCTAAGTTGTCTTGTGGTTGTTGTTGTTGTTTGACTTGCATCCCACTGGGATTATGACTGCAGGTATTGTGGTCTATGTAAACATGACTCCTTGTAAAAAAGGTGTCAGTTTTGTTGCCAGATAGAATGGTAAAAAACAATTATCATTATTATATTATACTTTTCATATTAATGCAGTGGCATTGATAATTGCGTCGAGTTGTTCTTGTTGTTTATGTTTTGTGCGCCACTGCGAATCATTTGCTCACATTTAATCTACACCCACAGGTGCGTGCTTTTCGGTGACATTTAACGGAGGAAACTGCGCGGACGTGAGGCTGGGCAGCTGCCGCTTACACGGGGCGTAGTGTTGAGCAGGGTCCGGACGTCCTTCAAGTTGCTCGACAGCAGGTCTCCGACTGCCGGATGTTGTTGGTCACATTGTTGTTGGCCACGTAGGCACACACAATGCCCGCCCTGCACGGAGACGCAAGGGGGAAGCAGAAACACGTTTTACTTACCGCAGAGAACACACAAACACTGCTGGCTTAACTCTACGGGGAGGTATTCCACGTCACTTTGAGATCCTTCAACAAACTCCGGGATAAGAAGGCTCAGCTGACCGAGTATTATTTCCCTTCTACGTGGTGACTTTACCGAAAGAACCAAGAAGATGAATCCCTGCAGTCACGAAAGCTTCAAATCGAAATTTAACCGCCTCTACGGGGAGGGATTCCACATAACTTTGAGATCCTTCAACAAACTCCGGGATAAGAAGGCTCAGCTGACCGAGTATTATTTCCCTTCTACGTGGTGACTTTACCAAAAGAACCAAGAAGATGAATCCCTGCAGTCACGAAAGAAGCTTTAAATCGAAATTTAACGAGACGACTCACTCGACGGCGAGCGTGACGAGGAGGAGCGAGGCGCCGTGGCAGCTGCGTTTGCAGTCGTCGTTCTTCCGTGGCCTCCGAAGCATCTCTCCGCGGCGGTTCCCGCAGCAGCGGCGGCGGCACATGCAGCAGCCCGCCAGCGGGAGCAGCAGCAGGAAGGCGACGCCCAAAGCCGCGCACACGATAAAGCCGAGCTCATAGCGGATGATCTGAGGGCAACGTGAGCCACATCACCAAGTCACCCACGCCGAGTTGAACCGCCAGGCTTGCAGGTTACGGCACTTAATGATGGTATAATCGTTTCGAGGTGCAACGCGCTTGCACGGCGTTCACCACAGAGATAGAACAACTCAGAGGTGCCAGGAACCACAGACAAGCGGGGATCCTCTGTACAGTGGAACCTCGGTACATGTCGTTAATTCGTTCCAGAAGGTAGGACTTATACCGGAAATGCCGTATAACAAACGAGTTTTTCCCATAAGAAATAACGGGGAAGGAAATAATCCATTCCAGAGAATAAATGATATTTTATATGGCATATTATACATTAATAGGGCTGTATAAAATTATTTAGACACTACTTATTACTAAAATGCATACATACATTGAAATAAATGCATAAATAAATACAAATAAATTGAAATAAAAATAAAATTTAACATCACTTTATCTTGCTGAGAGGAGCCTACGGGGATGGTGGTGAGGAAGAGTCGTGAATGGGGTCTACGCGGTGACTCATCACGACCCATACAAGTTCTAGCAAGCGCGTCGTATCCCAAGCAAGACGTCGTATCCCAAGCAAGGCGTATCCCAAGCAAGACATCGTATCCCAAGCAAGCACTGAGGTTGTGAAAGTGATGCACGACGACACAAACAAGTGGCTCGTCTTTGCAGAGCAGGCAAGAGCGCAAGTGAAAATTGCGAAGCGTGCAAACTAACCTGGCGATAGTCCTTGTTTACGACTCCAAAACCTTGCTTCATAGCTTTGGCGAGTAGCTCTGCGAGAGAGAAATGCCGCGAAAAAATGTAAACCTCACAATCTCTTTGAACAAAAACAAAGTAATGAATTGTTCCCGGTAAACGTTTTCAAAGGTGTGCATCGCGTAATCTTTGCCTTGATATGCACGCGCACGTATCCTACGCGACCAAACTCCGCACGTAAAGTGCCGCTGTGAAATATTTCTGAGCGTGGAAACCTGAGCACAAATTTGTGAACATAAATTGTGCCGAAACTTGCTATGGAGCGGCGGTTTTCTGCGTGTGGCAAGGTCACCACGTGTGGTTACACGAGACATCTCCCGGGGGTACGTGAGACAATTCAGAACAGAATGTGTTTCTCGTGGAGGAATCCGATGAGCTATGAAGCTCTGTTTCACAGGTGCCCGGTAGGGCACGGGGCCAGAACGTGACAACAACAAACGGCAGGAGTGAAAATATATGAGAGGTGAACAAATCACTTGAAATATATACAAATATATAAATATATACAAATATATAAATATATACAAATAACACTTTCTTTTTCTTACCAGGTAAAGCCCACTGAGCTTTTGGTTTATTTTTCAGAAGTGACCTGGGCACAATTAATAGCTCAACCAAGTGGCTTATCACGTGTACATTTATAGCAGCAAAATCATCTAAACGCATTTAAATTTCGATGTAAAGCTTTCGTGCCTGCAGGGATTCATCTTCTCGGTTCTTTCGGTAAAGTCACGTAGAAGGGAAGTAATAAAATAATNAAAATAAAACATAATAAAATAATTCTCACGACGTTTCGGCCACAACGCAAGCAGCCGTCCTCAGGTGAAAAACTATATCTTGTCGACAGACCTGTTCTTCACCTGAGGACGGCTGCTTGCGTTGTGGCCGAAACGTCGTGAGAATTATTTCATTATGTTTTATTTTATTATTTATTACTTCCCTTCTACGTGACTTTACCGAAAGAACCAAGAAGATGAATCCCTGCAGTCACGAAAGCTTTACATCGAAATTTAGCTTATAGAGAATTGTGATTTTCAAACAACGCGGTCATTTACAGACCCTTAGCAATTTGCTGCGGGACGATGGCCTCAACGTGCGGTGACAGCCGTGGGAGGCGTTTGACCATACTTCACTACGCCGGTCTGCGCAGGTTAGTGACATGGTAAAAAGGACAGAATCAGGTCAGATATAATTGGCCACCGATGTTGGCCGTGGTGGGGAATCTAACTCAGGTCATTGTGCGGCTGCACATTTACCCTTTTGAATCTACGGAAAGGATGACCTTATAGGATTTTGGCTAAACTCATGCGGCCAGCTATGGCTACAGGGTTTGGTGGTACATGTTGTTTATGTCGTTTATTGTGAAATTTCGGTCACAGTTCCTATGATCACTGTTAGATTGCTTATGGCTTTATTTTGGTGATTTCGAAAAGCTGTTTGGTTTGGCCATGTTTGTGTTGTTGTAGTATGGAGTTAGACTGATGGCCTTAATCTAAGTTGTCTTGTGGTTGTTGTTTGACTTGCATCCCACTGGGATTGTTGCACACAGCGTTGGTGTACGGTGCTTTTTCTGGAAGACTTCGCAGTTTTTCCTGGATTTTTCTGTTTGCGCAAAGTCACTTTAAGATGTTTCCTTGTTCGTGTTTTTGTTTTCTGTTTGTTGCGGTTGCACCTGATTCAAGAGCCGAATGGCTCACAGGGCTACACCAAATCAATAAAACTGAAATATAAACCGCATGTATATATACCAACACTCCAATATAGTCACACGATCTCACAAAGCACTCACCGTGAGGAAATGAATTCGGCTGAACGAGGTCCAGAAACTTGTGCATCATCAAGAAGAGCGTTCCGATGGCGCGGCGTCGTAACTGGTGTCGGTCACGTAGGTGGCCGTAGGAACTTGCCCAAAGTCCAGCGTGGTGGACGGCACGCTCGACACGAGGACGAGCGCCAGCAGTACAAAAACCGCCGGGAATGCCGTCACACCACCAGCCATCGTCGCTGCGGGAAGGCTGCAAAAGCTAACGCACAAACAAGGGAGTGGGGCGCCACCGTGGTTTTGCGCACAAAAGTCTCCTCGCGAGCAGCGCCAGCCAACACGGTCCCAATAACGCTCACGTCCAGATCGTCGTTATCGTCGCACGCTCGGGTGAATGGTGCGCGTCGGTTCACGTGGACGTGGCGCCTCCCGTAAGTCCTGTGGGGCGGCGGGAGTGTTTGTATCCGATGAGCTCCTTACGCTGAATCGGGCATCTGGGAAGACAATAGCAAAATTAAGAGGGCATTTTAAACGCAATAAGACTTTCACAGGAACGCACGACGCAAACAGCCGGCTGCTATGTACGGCAATATAGCATTCACCGAATAAATAATCTGCAGCTGCACTTGGAAGAAATCACACCGGGTTATTTGAAAGGTTCACACAGCCAATTACAAGTCACTGTTTGGTTGCACGAATTTTTTCCCATCAAATCGGCCACACGGTAGTTTAAAGGTTCCCGATGTTTTAAAATCGTAATACGTTTCGCTCGTTTGCATTGCCATTGGCTCGCTGGAGGCGCACTTGAAACAAATATTTTTGTATCACAGCGAAATGTTATTGGCCACTCAAAATAACGCCCTGTATATTCAGTAAAAATACAAGTAAATCACGATTCATGGTTAATTACATTGCAACAAAAGACTACAAATCTATATTTGCCGGAGACAATAATAATTATTTTCAAAGGTAAAAATGCCTGAGCGATCAAACGGCGCAAACTAAATTTAAATAGAATATTGTTCACAATCCATCGGATGCTGATACCCCGTTGTTGTATACTTGAAGTCTATTTCAACACTTTCTGTCTTTCAGCGGAGTTGTTAATCTCTCGCAGTGGAGGCCCGAACAACCTGAAACAGAAATCTCCACATTATAAATTGTGTCCGATAGCTAGACCTCAGAATTCCGCGCCTGGTGCGTGAACACTGAGCCCTAAGAATGCTCAAGATGCCTTACGTGTCTGTCTCTGTGAGCTTTGAGCAACAGCAGAGATTCCTGAGAATCCTAATAATGCCTTCGTGTGCACGTGAACAAAAACACTGAACACATTTGTCAATAACACTGTAGCCTTAAAAGGAAAAGTATATAATAGGCGATGTTTGGCATATGGCCCTTCTTCATTGCAGATCAAAAACAAGACCAGATATAGAGTGGATAAGAGTTGGAGACTGCATTTAACAACCATGGTGTCTCTACACGTTGGTCACTTTGGAGGATGTGTATTATACCTCGGTTCTTTGTCTCTGTGATTGTTGGTCAGATACAAACATAGAGACACAGTGAGATGTGTCTGTGTGGATGTTGGTCAGACACAAACAGAGAGACATAGTGAGATGTCTCTGTAGTGGATGTTGGTCAGACACAGAGAGACACAGTGAGATGTCTCTGTAGTGGATGTTGGTCAGACACAAACACAGAGACACAGTGATGTCTCTGTAGTGGATGTTGGTCAGACACAAACACAGAGACACAGTGAGATGTGTCTGTGTGGATGTTGGTCAGACACAAACACAGAGACACAGTGATGATCGTAAGTCGGGGACTACCTGTAGATAGGCCCTGTAGGTTACTGCGGGATGTAGGGAGCGGTGGTGCAGCGGCGAAACCCCAAGAAAAAAATTTGAATCGGTTCTGGGCCTCCCTAAGTCGACTCCGCCTCAAATGAGTACCTGGTGCGGTGGACTCGAGACGTGGTGCCGGTAGGACGAGTCGATGATGATGGATGGATGAGGATGGAGAGTGGACGACTTTAGGAGGAGGAGGCAGCCGGAAGTGACGTCACGCCCACACTCGTAAGCCACGCCCAGGCCCCTCCCCCCCCCACCTCTAACGGAACGTTGGGCTTGATTTGTAAGAATATTTTTATTCGCGCACGCATGCACACACACATACAAGACAAACGGTACAAATTTAAAAAAACACACACAAGGTACNAAAAAAATAAGCGGTGCAGGTGAGGTTGGAAACCCAAGAGGGTTTATATGAAAAGCAGACCACATTTTTTCTTCGATTTAAAGCTTCTTTGGTGACTGCAGGGATTCATATTCTTGGTTCTTTCGTAAAGTCACATAGAATGGAAATAATAAATAATAAAATAAAACATAATAAAATAATTCTCACGACGTTTCGACCACAACAGGTCTGTCGAGAGACAGACTATGTCTCCTCGACAGACCTGTTCTTCGTCAGACGCTGTCTTTCCGACAGACCTGTTCTCCACCTGAAGACCGCTGCATCTTTCTTGTCTTAAAGCTTTCGTGACTGCAGGGATTCATACTCTTGGTTCTTTCGGTAAAGTCTTTACCGAAAAAACAAGAACATCTTAACACAGCAGTTTTGTTGCCAGAAAAAAGGGGAAAACTTATTGTCAAAAGCATCTTTCTTGACTTGGCTGCAGGAATTCAGTGGCTTTACCGAAAGACCCCCAAAAAAATTGTTTTTGTGTGCGCTTATGTGTGTGTGTGACTTGGGCTCCATGGATGATACTAACTTATTTCGCGCACCGCACCGTAACACCTGCCCAGTGCGAAGAGTAGGCCAACCCTGTGCTTGTGAAATGTGGAAACCCTCGAATGGAATATCTGCACCGGTTAGAAACATTCAGGCTGGCCTGCCTATGATCCATCCTGGGTTTTAACCAGGCTGGATTATTTAAGGAGCTCACAAATCCTTGAAAGATCTGGAAATCTCCATCAGTGAGCTCCTCTGGCAAGCAAGGCTGCATTAGCTGGGTCATATAGCCCACATTCCCAACCACCGCATGCCGAGAAAGCTGTTTGGCCAGATAAAGGGGCTAAACGGACACGACACGGGTTGGAAAAGAGATGTATGTGGTACAGGAGGATATGGAGCTGAGTGGACTTCCCTTACCACTGACTTTTCCACACCATACTCTTTGGTTCTTTCGGTAAAGTCACGTAGGTATAAAAAATAAATAAAATCACGACGTTTCGGGCGCAACACAAGCGTCCGTCACCAGGTGGGACAACCACAGCAACAAACAATATGCTGACGTGGGCAAAAGGGCTGCTGCAACAAGAGGCTATATAGGTAAGAGATGGGGGTGGGGAGCCAGGGAGGAGAGACAGGGAGGGGGGGG
This sequence comes from Lethenteron camtschaticum, assembly GCA_018977245.1. Lineage (NCBI taxonomy): Eukaryota > Metazoa > Chordata > Hyperoartia > Petromyzontiformes > Petromyzontidae > Lethenteron > Lethenteron camtschaticum. The sequence continues at coordinate 68,066 of WFAB01001726.1, forward strand.
TAGGGGAGTGGATGCTACAAGACACAATCACGGCAGAAGATACCGGGTGGGAGGGAAGTGGACAGGCTGGGAGTGGGAGGGTAGGTTTTCCATACCAGTTTAACCAATATCTATAACACAGCAGAGGTCGCAACCGGTACCCGATACCCGTACCCTACCTGATACCCGGCTACCCGTACCCGGCTGGGTACGGGTAGCCGTTTGCGACTCTGGTGCGGCCTGGTACGGGTAGGCGTGAGTCACTGGTAACTGTTTGTCACTCATTTCCCAACGTCTTGTCTCTTCTCACAATTCAAGTTCATAGAATCAACCCACCCGCGCCTGCAACATGGCTTCATCCAGAGGTCGCAATCAGGTACCCGATACCCGTACCCTACCCGACACCCGGGTACGGGTACACTGCCGGTACGGGTACCCGTTTGCGACTCTGGTGCGGCCGGGTACGGGTAAGGAATCAAAACCCGTTTGCGACCTCTGTAACAGTGTTCTTTTTGGTTAGATGGCGTAGATATAGAAATATCTTCAAACCCGCCATCACCCGACAGGCAACGTAGTAAGGTTTGTCACGTGAACAGAACGTGCCAATTCGTTACTTGCGCACACACCGGGGTTGTGTTGGAGAGCGAAGCCACCACGTTGATCTGTGTTTGTGTTCGCGTACGGATCAAGGCTGTCATGTTTTAATAAACAAAAGATTCTACACTATGGGAACCTCATTTGCCAGTAAAAATATGATAATTGCTTTTTACCCTTCTATCTGGCAACAAAACTGACACCTTTTTACAAGGAGTCATGTTTGCATAGACTGCTATACCTGCAGTCATAAATACAAACAAAAGACATAACTCTGATAATGTATGCACTGTCCTTGAAGTTGATTGGTCCACACCAACTTCAAGGACAGTGCACTTTATCAGAGTTATGTTCTTATGTTTGTATTATGACTGCTGGTATTGCGGTCTATGCAAACATGACTCCTCGTAAAAAGGTGTCAGTTTTGTTGCCAGATAGAAGGGTAAACAACCAATTATCAAACAAAAATTATCGTTGAAGTAATTCGTGGATGGAGAACGCCAGCCCACACACTGGGCTGCCTCTTGATGCTGGTTGGCTTCCCCACTGCACCGACGGGCATTCATCGTCCGTCCTGTCGCGTTTGTGATCCGCAAATCGTCTCTTTGAACGCGGCAGTCGCGTGACAGGAAATCACTTGAACAANTTTTTTTTTCAAATGCACTTCACCTACCTCTCATCTCACTCACTCCCTCCACACACTCTCAGACCTCTTCCCCTCTCATCTCACCGTGTTCGCGTGCATTTTCACACGCAAAATTTTATTCGCATTCACATCTTCAACCTCCCAGTTCCCCAGCTTGAAGAACTCCCCTCCCCGTCCCGGTGTCGGCCGTCTTCTCCCGACTTTGGCGTCTCCCGCGCCTCCAGGCGCACCACCACCTCGTCGTCGTCGTCGGAGCCTTTGCGAGGAAGCTTGGAGAGCGACCGCCCTCCTCCTCCGTACTACTACCACCACACCGCCACCACCGCCGCCTCCACCCAAGTTGTTGGCTATCCACGAGACTTCCCGTGGCCGGCGCCTGAGACACCGCGGCAGCAGCGGCGCCTGCGGCCAGCAGGCGCTCAGCAGGCAGACGGCCAGCGACAGGGGCAGCAGCACAGGCAGCAGGGAGCCTGGGGAGGGCAGGGGAGGAGGGGGGGCAGGGGAGGAGGGGAGGGGAGCAGGAGGGATGGAGGGGGGGNCAGAGGAGGAGGAGGAGGGGGGGGGAGGAGGGGGGAGGGGAGGGGGGCAGGGAGGAGGGGGGAGGGGGGAGGAGGAGGGGGGGGGGGGGAGGGGGAGGGGGGGGAGGGAGGANGGGAGGAGGGGAGGAGAGGAGGGAAGGGAGCAGGGGGTGGAGGAGGGGGGGAGGCAGGGAGGAGGGANGGGGCAGGGAGTGAAACCACAGACTCCAAATACTCCTCTACTTAGCTACTCAGTCTCTACTACTACACTACTCAGTGTTCACCGGACCGGCCGCTGTNCCCCCCCCCCACTCACGATCAAGGCGGCGGAAGCCGGGGGACAGATCTTCCGCTGTCGATGCTCGTGACGCCCACGCCGGACGCACACGAGAACACACTCCTCCTCCTCCTCGTCGTCATCCACCTTCTCTCCTGATGGTGCACAAAAAACCAGGAAGGCCGTACGTACGTCTATGGGTCTCTGTGTGGTGAGTCCATGGGTCTCTGTGTGGTGAGTCTATGGGTCTGTGTGTGATGAGTCTATGGGTCTCTGTTGAGTCTATGGTCTCTGTGTGGTGAGTCTATGGNTCTCTGTGTGGTGAGTCTATGGATCTCTGTCTGGTGAGTCTATGGGTCTCTGTGTGATGAGTCTATGGGTCTCTGTTGAGTCTATGGTCTCTGTGTGGTGAGTCTATGGGTCTGTNTGGTGAGTCTATGGGTCTCTGTTGAGNATATGGTCTCTGTGTGGTGAGTCTATGGTCTCTGTCTGGTGAGTCTATGGGTCTGTGTGATGAGTCTGTGGGTCTCTGTTGAGTATATGGGTCTCTGTGTGGTGAGTCTATGGATCTCTGTCTGGTGAGTCTATGGGTCTGAGTGTGATGAGTCTATGGGTCTCTGTTGAGTCTATGGGTCTCTGTGTGATGAGTCTGTAATAAAAGACTCCGTCAGGCACTGCTGGTCTCCGCTTGTCTTTTATTCAGGTTCTTCTCCGCACCCCGCTGGTCTCCTCCTAGGACCAGCGTCGTCTCCTCTCGCGTGCCCCGCACGCTCCCTCTCGCGTGCCACGCACGCTCCTCCGTTAGCTCCCCTACTCCCGCACTCCACACACCGCTGGCCGTGGCGATCCCTCAGCGGTGGGCCGGAGCGCGACTCCGCTCACCCTCGAGGAACCCACTGGCCCGCCGCCGCAGTGAGATCGCCAGGCCCCCTCTCGTCCGGCACGAAAACAGCCTTCGACGGAGTCCACCCGACGGCATCTCCCTCCACGGTCGGGCTCCCCGTCCAGGCGGTCATCTGCGCCCAACGGCGCAAGTTGAACTGCGCATCGAGGCACTTGGCTGCCATCCGGGAGGTCAGCTGCTCATGGCCGCACACCGGCAGCGGAATGCCCAAGTCCTTGGACAGCTCCAACATCTTACCCAGTATCAAGGGCTCCAACAAGTCGGCTCCATCTCTGGATACGCGGCCATGGCCAGCTCAAGCACAGCACCCGGAAAGCCACAGGCGATTCCTCGGGTACCCGTTGCCTCTGGACGAATTTGCGGTGTGCATCGTCCGGAGGCTCGTACGCTTCCGCCATTTCGTCAAACGCCCCTTTCAGCGTCGCCTTCTTCGCGGCTGCAATGGAGCGGAAGAATTTCAAAGACTTGTCATCCAGGAGCGTCGGCAGAACTTCCAAGGCCTCCACATCGTCCACTTGGCGGATCGGATGGCCGACTCAAAACGCCACGCAAATGCGCTCCAATCTCCTCCAACTGAGAATTCTTTAATCGTCGTAAGGCGATGGCTGCGGCGGCGACAAGATGGCGGCTTCCCGCCGTGGCGGCGACAAGATGGCGGCTTCCCGTCGTTCGGCCGCGACCACACCCAAGATGGCGGCGTCCTGCCCCGTGTCGGAAAGGGCGGGAAGCCTCGCAGAGGCCCCAATGGCGGACGGCTCGGCCCCACCCGAAGGCTCCCCGCTTGAAGGCCCGCCGCGTGGCTGTCTCGGCATCGTCACTGGCGCGACCAGGGTGACTAAATGCAGCAGAACGGCCCGCAGCGAATCAAGCTGGACTGCCACGTGTCGCCAGCCATCCTCGGCGCCCGTCGACGCAGACGGCCCGGCCGCCCGACGACATCTTGTACTCCGTCGTGTCGCTCGCCGCCACTTCGCCCACGCCCTCCATGGTCGGGACGCCACCGCCGGAGGAAGGTCCTCTTTGTCTTCTGAAGATGGTGCAGGTACTGCTGGTCTCGCTTGTCTTTTATTCAGGTTCTTCTCCGCACCCCGCTGGTCTCCTCTGGGACCAGCATCGTCTCCTCTCGCGTGCCCCGCACGCTCCTCTCTCTCCTCCGCGTGCCACGCATGCTCCTCCGTTAGCTCCTCTACTCCCGCACTCCGCACACCGCTGGCCGACGGCGTGCTGAGGATCTTCGGCCACGTGGCCGATGGCGCGGATCTCTCTCACCACCCAACGTGGCTCAGCTCTTAACTTCCCGACTGCCCGATCTCTTCCGGGCTCCCACTTATATCCATTCCCCCACGTGACCCTGACTCATCCCCTTCCGGATCGTCAGATCCGGCCTTCCCATACTGCCCCGCTGGCTCCGCCCCATTCACCTCGCCTCCCATTGGAGCTGCCGAGGTGACCGGTGGCCCCTCCCACACGCCCCGCAGACCAGGCTCCGCCCCCAATACCCCGGCCGTGTGATTGGACCAGAGCCAGCAACAACCCATTTACGCTCGCGTTACAAGTCGATGTGTCTCTGTGTGGTGAGTCTATGGGTCTCTGTGTGATGAGTCTATGGGTCTCTGTTGAGTCTATGGTCTGTGTGTGGTGAGTCTATGGTCTCTGTGTGTGAGTCTATAGGTCTCTGTGTGGTGAGTCTGTGGGTCTCTGTGTGGTGAGTCTATGGTCTCTGTGTGTGAGTCTATGGTCTCTGTGTGAGTCTATGGGTCTCTGTGTGATGAGTCTATGGGTCTCTGTGTGGTGAGTCTATGGATCTCTGTGTGGTGAGTCTATGGGTCTCTGTGTGATGAGTCTATGGGTCTCTGTGTGATGAGTCTATAGGTCTCTGGGTGAGTCTATGGGTCTCTGTGTGATGAGTCTATAGGTCTCTGTGTGGTGAGTCTATGGATCTCTGTGTGGTGAGTCCATGGGTCTCTGTGTGGTGAGTCTGTGGGTCTCTGTATGGTGAGTCCATGGGTCTCTGTGTGGTGAGTCTATGGGTCTCTGTGTGGTGAGTCTGTGGATCTCTGTGTNGTGAGTCTATGGGTCTGTTGAGTCTATGGCTCTGTGTGGTGAGTCTATGGTCTCTGTGTGGTGAGTCTATGGGTCTCTGTTGAGTCTATGGGTCTCTGTGTGGTGAGTCTATGGTCTCTGTGTGGTGAGTCTATGGTCTCTGTGTGGTGAGTCTATGGGTCTCTGTTGAGTCTATGGGTCTCTGTGTGGTGAGTCTATAGCACTCACCACACTCACCACACTCACACACACCACACTCACACACACCACACACTCANCCACACTCACCATACANATCACCACACACCACCACACTCACCACACATACACACACCACACACACTCACCANACCACACACACACACTCACCACACTCACCACACTCACCTATCTCGCAGCTCGTGCCGGAATACCCCTGGCGGCAGATGCAGGTAAACTCATCCGGCTTCGCGTTGATGCAGGTGCCTCCATTCCGGCACGGCTGGTGGCTGCCGCAGTAATTCAGATCTAGCGAGAAGCGAGGGGGGGGGTGAGTGGAGGGGGGTGAGTGGAGGGGGGGGGTGCAGGGGGGGGGGTGACGTCTCTCCTTTTTTCCTGGCAACTAAACAGCTGTGTGAAGATGTTAAAACACCAAATTGAAACCTTTTTACAAGGAATCATGTTACTGCATTCACCACAATACTTGTGGTCAGATTGGGGAGTGAGGAGGGGGGAGGGAGGAGGGGAGGAGGAGGGGGGGTGAGGAGCAGGGGTGAGGAGGGGGGTGAGTGGAGGAGGGGGGTGAGGGAGGGGGGAGGNGGGGGTGAGTGGAGGGGGGGTGAGTGAGGGGGGGTGAGTGGANGGGGGGTGAGTGGAGGGGGGGTGAGTGGAGGGGGGTGAGTGGANGGGGGTGAGTGGAGGGGGGGTGAGAGGGGGTGAGGAGGGGGGTGAGGAGGGGGGGTGAGTGAGGGGGGTGAGTGNGGGGGTGAGTGGAGGGGGGTGAGTGGANGGGGGGTGAGTGGANGGGGGGTGAGTGGAGGGGGGGGTGAGTGAGGGGGGGGTGAGTGGAGGGGGGGTGAGTGGAGGGGGGGGTGAGTGGANGGGGGTGAGTGGAGGGGGGTGAGTGGAGGGGGGGTGAGTGGGGGGTGAATGGAGGGGGGGGGTGCAGGGGGGGTGAGTGTAGGAGGANGGGGGGTGAGTGTAGNGGGGGGTAGTGGCACCTTTGTCACAGAGGAGGCCTCCCCAGCCAGGCTGGCAGCTGCAGCGCCAGGGCTGACTGCTGCAGGTGCCGTGGCGCAGCCGGGGTAGGGCATGCAGCGCTGGCAAAGCGAGCCCTGCCACCCGTAGCGGCACCTGCGGCATGCGCACACGTAGACACGCAGACACGCAGACACACAGACACACAGACACGCACACACGTAGACACGCAGACACGCACACACGCAGACACGTAGACACGCAGACACGCAGACACGCAGACACGTAGACACGCAGACACGCAGACACGTGCACAAGCGGACGCCTCGTACAGACACGGTGCAAACTCCGTCGCGTGGCCGGAACAACCGTGGGTCTCACATTACACTACACACTACACTACACACTACTACACTATACACTACACTACACATACACTACTACACTACTACACTATACNCAACACACTACACTACACATACACTACACACTACACTACACTACACACTATACACACACTATACACTACACTACACACTACACTATACACTACACTATACACTACACACTATACACTACTACATACTACACTACACTATACATTACATACACTATACACTACACACTACACTACTACACTACACTATACTCTATACACTACTACACTACACTATACACTACACTATACACTACACTACTCGACACACGACGACGACAGCGGCAGGTCGTCAAAGGCCTCGCTGGTAATGGACCGAGTGGTTGTTTGCGTCAAAGTGTTACTCACGTGCACTGCCCNGGGACGTTGCAGTAGCCATGCAGCGAATCGCAGCCCGGCCTGCAGATTGCTGAGACAGGAAGCGACAGAGACATTCTGGCAAATCGCCACACGGCGACGATTATGCTGGTCGATTGCAATCGCCGGCGAAGCGTCACGGCTATACACTACTGTTCACTACTATACACTACACTATACGCTACACTACTACACTACACACTACTATACACTACACTGTACACTACTATACACTCACTATACACTACTATACACTACTATACACTACACTATACACTACACTATACACTACTATACACTACTATACACTACACTATACACACTACACACTATACACTACACTATACACTACTGGACACTACACTATACACAACACTATACACTGCACTATACACTACACTATACACTACTATACACTACACTATACACTACTGTACACTACTATACACACACACTACTATACACTACAATACACTACATAACACTACACTATACACTACAACACACTATAAACTACTTTACATTCTAATAGTAACAATTATTCATTTTGTTTACGTCACAGATCCCCTTACCGATTGGCTGTGTCGGGCGGTGGAGGGTTACGACACAACGTCTATACTTACGCGATCTAATCCCAACAAACCTTCGTCACGATCAATCATCGTTCGCGAAAGCCTGCCTACGCGTCAAGCCGAGAGAGAATCAGGTTCTAAAGAAATGAGGTCGTCAATCCCAGCGGCTTCCCAATATATCGGAAGGAGAGAACGTTCCAGAAGGCCGCAGAAGCGCGTCGGAAAGTTCCGCGCACTGCCGCTGCTGCCGCTGCTGCTGCGAGAATGAGCGGAGTTGGCGTGGTGGCGATGGTGGTTTATGCTCCTTGACGAAATCAGCAGCAGCGAGGGAGTTGTCGGGAGTTTATTTTTGCCAAGGATTGTGTGCGTGCTTCATCATGGCCTAACGCCACCACCACCGCCGCCATCGCCACCACCGCCACCACCGCCGCCACCACCGCCGCCACCGCCACCACCGCACCTCTGTCACAATATTCTCCCGCCCAGCCCGGCATGCACTCCTTGCGTCCGCCAGCGTCGCACTCGCTGTGGCCAAAGTGGTCGTCGCGCCGACGGCACCAGCGCTTGCAGTCCCCGCCGTAGTAGTCGGGTGGCAACGCACGCGGACACGGTACCCCACGCTCGCGCTTGGGACACGTGGCGCAGCGAGCGCCACGGCCCGCCGGGGCGCTCGCTGATCCTGTGGACGGCTCGCGTCACCAGCCGGAGATCTCCTCCTCCGCCTCGTGTGTGCGGGTGGAGGAGGAAGATGTCGCGCGAAGATTGAAATAAATAGCGGAACAAAATGTTGACAAATGTCATTGAAATATTTTTTCAATGTTTACATGAATATTTAAAGTAAAAAAAAAAGTCTGTATTATTTAACTATTTAAATGCACAGCTAAAAAAAAAATTATGAACGATATATATGTGTTATATAGAGATTTCAAGAAACATCTTCATAAATATTTAAGCAATATTTATGAAAAATATATATTTAAATATTGGCTACTAAATTTAATAGCGCGGTGCGCTAACCACTGCACCACCGCTCACCATACACGAGCAATATGCACGTACACACACACGCGTACACACACACACACGCGTACACACACGCACACACACGTAAACACACACACACGTACACACCTACACACACGTACACACACACACGTAAACTCACACACACGCACACACACNCGACACACACACACACGTAAACAAACACACACACACACACACACGTACACACACACNCACACACCAACACACACACACATACACACACACGTACACACCTACACACACGTACACACACACGCACACACACCGTACACACACACACGTACACACACACTACACACACGTTCACACACAACACACACACACCTATACACACACACGTNCACACACACACACGTACACACACACACACTACACACACAGCGTACACACACACACGTACACACACACACGTACACACACACCCACCGCACGTACCTGGCGTGGTGCCGTTGTGCTGGTACCACACATCCACAGCCAGCGAGCACCACAGCTGCAAAGGTCACCATCAATGAGCCACTCGAAGCCACAACACAGACGAGGTCACGGCGAGGTCACGGCGAGGTCAAGACGAGGTCACGGCGAGGTCACAGCACTCCCTCCCCTCTCTCCCTCCTCTCCCCCTCTGCCTCTCTTACTTGGAGAAAGCTGAATTGGTAAACAAAGGAGGTTACCCTCCACAGGTGATAGCTCACAACAGCAGATGACAACCACAACCCCCACCACAACCACAACCCCACCACAACCACCACCACCACCCCACCACAACCCCCACCACCACACCCCCACCACAACCCCACCACCACCACTACCCCCACCACAACCACCACAACCACCANCCCCACCANCCCCACACCACCACCACCACCACCANCCCCACCACCACCACAACCCCACCACCACACCACCCCACCACCACCACAACCCCCACCACCACCACCACCCCCACCACCCCCAACCACCACCCCACAACCACAACCCCCACCACAACCCCACCACCCCACAACCACAACCCCCCCACCACCCCCACCACCCCACCACCCACAACCACAACCCCCAACACCACCACCCACCGCCGCCGCGGCGAGCGTCTCACGGCCACGCGAAGTCGAAGGGCACCACCACCAGCACCACCACGAGGGTGCTGCTGCTGCTGGTACTGCTGCTACTGTTGGTGCTGCTGGTGCTGCTGCTGCTGCTGTTGGTGCTGCTGGTGACGAGGAGCCCGGCGGCAGCGGGACGCCGCCGCGAGTGGTGGCCGAGCCCAAGGGGCACGGGCGGCCCGGCGCCGGCTCCCCGAGGCAGACGCGGAGCACCAAGGAGGAGGAGGAGGAGGCACCACGGAGAGCGCCGCCGCTGCTGCTGCTGCCGCTGCTGGTGCTGCTGCTGGGCAGGGCCTGGAGAGACGTCAACTGCAGGAGAAGTCGCCCGAGGCGTGGCACTGATGGGGAGAGGGGANGGGGGAGGGAAGGGAAGGGANGGGAGGANGGGANGGGGGANGGGAGGGGAGGGAGGGAAGGGAGGGGGGAAGTGAGGAGGGANGGGGAGAAGGGGGAGGGAGGAAGGAGGATGGGAGGGATGGGAGGAGGAGGGAGATTAGGGTGGGGAGGGGAGGGAGGGATGCGAACAGGGAGGGGGAACGGAGGAGGGAGAGGGAGTAGGAGAGGAACGGGGTGAGGGGAGGGAGGGATGAGGGAGAGAGAAAGGGGAGAGGGGAGGGAGGGTGACACATTGTAAGGAGAGCAAAAATCTCTCCCTTTCAACGCCACAGCGACTAAGAGACGTTGACTGTCTCCTGGTGTAGCAGCAGCAGGAGCAGCAGGAGGCTGGTGCAGTACGAACCCCGCATAGCGGCAGCAGCAGCAGCAGGAGGTAGCGGACAAAGTTCCCTGCGTGAGGCCGCAGCAGATGCAGTTCGCCCATGCTGCTCCTCCTCCTCCTTCTCCTCTTCCTCCTCCTNCTCCTCTCTCCTCCTCCCTCTCCTCCTCTCTCCTCCTCCTTCTCCTCCTCCTCCTCCTCTTCCTCCTCCTCCTCCTCCTCCTCCTTCTCCTCCGTCTCCTCTCCTCCTNCTCTCCTCCTCCTTCTCCTCCTCTCCCTCCTCCTCCTNCTCCTCCTCCTCTCTCCTCCTCTTCCTCCTCCTCTTCCTCCTTCTCTCCTTCCTCCTCCTCCTCCTCTCCTCTTCCTCCTCCTCCCTTCTTNTCCTCCTCCTCACTTCACCTTCCTCCTCCACACCTCCCGTCTTTCCAGGAAGCTCCTCTCTGCACCACCGCCACCCCTCGTCTGCCTCTCCACACGTGCTGATGGTGATGATGGCGGTGATTGTGGTGGTGCAGGGTTATGACCTCAGCATTTGAAGCAAGCTGGTATTGTTCTTAATTGAGTTGGCCCAGCCACGTGTTGTACAAGATGTGCCCAACCCCCATCCCATCACCTGCATTTACTGAGTGGTCAATTGCTTTAGCTCCCACTCCCGACCCTTAACCTCAATTAACTTAATTGCTTCAGCCAGGTGTGGTGCTGACCCGTGAAGCTTCAACAGCTGCGAACAAGGCGGGGGGAGGGGGAGTGGCGTTGCTTGAGACTCATCTCATCTGAGATGATCGATCAGGGGTCACCAGAGGAGCTGTGACATCATCGCCTGAGATTCTGCCTCATCATCATCATTACGGTGACTTGCAGATTAACTATCTCGCCTCCTGGTATACGGGAGGTCGTGTGCTCACTCCAGACCCTGAGGATGCCTGCTGTACATTTGGAATTATTATTTCTCTCTCTCATCATCATCATCACGGTGACTTGGAGATTAATTACACTGGTCAACATCAAAAAATTCTGGCCTGGATTTTGCAGCTGTTGTAGACTAATTTCAGGGTGCTGATTCCAAATCTGATCTCAGATTTGCTCTATCACATTTTTATGCTATCGGCATACCCCATATTCATTGATTTTACCCGAAATTAACTCTGTCACTTATGATTGCAAGTTGTTGCGAGTTAGTGACTTCTTTAGTGTTAAAATATGGTGCTGTATTTTTAGGATAGTGTGTTTATAATATCATTTTATGTAGATATCTACATTTATTTAATATTTTTCTTCCGCAGTTTTTATTGGAAATGCAATATTTGATATCTCTAATACCTCATGTGATAGACAAAAACTGATGCCAGATTTGGAATCAGCACCCCAAAATGACCTTACAACCGTAGCAATACCTTATGCCAGACAAAGTGTGTTGACCAGTGTTATCTCGCCTGGTATACGGGAGGTCGTGGGTTCCATGCCGACCTTGACAATATCTGCTGCTGTATATTTGGAGTTTTCGTGGTAGTGTATAGTGTATTTCTATGAGTGTATAGTGTAGTGTACATATCAAGTAGTGTGTAGTATACACGACACTATACACTACACTATACACTATAGTGTATAGTGTAGTGTACATATCAAGTAGTGTGTAGTATACACGACACTATACACTACACTATACACTACATTGTATAGTGTAGTGTACATATCAAGTAGTGTATAGTGTACACGACACTATACACTACACTATACACTAGAGTGTATAGTTTAGTGTACATATCAAGTAGTGTGTAGTATACACGACACTATACACTACACATATCCTTCAATTATACTTTATTCTCAAAAAAGTTATTGACATAGGTTCACAAAAACGAAATGCCACAACATTGTAGCTAAAACACCAGAAAATTGTGTAAAATCAGCAACTATAAAAACACCAGCAGCGACGAACACAACAGCACGTGCTGGTATAGCACGTGCAGACGAAACCACGTGACTCGAAGCGTCACTGTTATTGGTAATAATGACAGCTCTGAACGGAGCGCATTAGGGTTAACAAGTATAAGCCGTAAAAACAAAGTTTTTCACTATAAATCCTTTATATGCGTGGCGGCTAGAGTCCTCTCGTCCTCTGGCTTGAGATGGCTGCCACCTATGGGTCAGATGATTGTCTGCCAGTATTAAGCAATTGGTAATTAAATATTTAATTTGTTTTCCCTAAACAGTGTAAAATTTGGAAAAAATTTCAAGAACATTAATTGTCTCGCACAATGAGTCTGTGTGCAAAATGTCAGCTCGATTGGATCACGGGAAGTGGGTTAAAAAACGACCGAAAGATTTGCACGGTCGTAAGCAAGCAAGCAAGCACACAAGCAAGCAAGCGAACATAATATAAAGGATTTAAAAAGTGAATTAGCATAGAGTTTTAGCCTTGTGGGTGTATTGTACATGTGTAATGCGGGCGTAAACGACCTCCCGGAAGTGACGTCATGGGGGGAGGAGTTACGTCACGTGGGGGAGAGGGTTCAGGTCTATAAGGGGAGAAACCGGAAGAGGAGGGGGAGTTATCGGAGACTGGGAAAGAGTGAGGCCACGCAGGGCGGAGAGTGAGTGAGAGAGTGGCGAGATCGCCACATACCCGGGCCACGAGGTTCGGCACCGTCGGCCAACGGTGACCGACCCCGGAGCAGCCGGAGCAGCGAGGAGGCTGCAGAGAGCAGCGGGTCTGCAAAAGGGGAGTTCAGCAGCGGGGGTCTGCACGAGGAGTTCAGCAGCGGGGCTGCTAGGAGAGAAGTGGGCTCTCATGAAATTGTCTTTTCCGAGACCAAGGTTCTCTGCAAACCTCCTGGCTACCATCAAAGGTTTGTACACGAAGCCATCCAAATATACAAACACAGACATAATTTCAACCGTGATGAGGGTTACAAACTGAGTAATCATTGGAAAGATGTGATTAACCATGCAAAAAGATTTAACTACACTTATTTGGACCATCTTATTTGACAGACAACTATTCTTGAGTTACTGTACAGGTTACTGATAGACAGCCAGTTTTGTTTTACCATGTTTAGCTGCTTGTTTCACACACTGGTTTCCTGCTATAAGTTTTACCCACCAAACAACACAGCAGGAGGCCGTTTCTTCCTGGCCTGCTTTTGTGCTTTTACCATCTACATGGCAGAGGCTCGGTCTCATTTGCAGCAGTTGCACATTGAACAACTCTGGGACCCCCCCCCCTCTCAGGCTCAGTCCTTTGTTATATAGACTAGCCGTAGTCTCAAGCCGCACCTTACCATAATAATAAAAAGTGGCCGGTCCTGGCCCATCCCCCCCCCTCAACCATTATATAAACGGAGTGGTATCTCTTGTAATCTCTCATTTACTTGATACAGCTGTCGTGCTTTGACGGTTCCACCTGAAAACGGAAGCTTGTGTTGCCTCTGAAACGTCGTGATTTTTATTACATTTTTATTTTACTTTTATTAATTTTAATTTTTTTACCTACGTGACTTTACCGAAAACCTAAGAATATGAATACCTGGGGTAGGTTTGTCTGTGTGTGGTGTGTGTAGCACATAGACACTGCTGCTGCTACTCGCTGGCAAGAGCACTTGCCTCCGCAGCCTGACGGAGGTTACACGGGGAACCTTTGTCTGTGCGTGTGTGTGTGTCTGTGGTGTGTGTCTGTGTGTGTCTGTGTGTGTGTCTGTGTGTGTGTCTGTGCGTGTCTGTGTGTGTCTGTGTGTGTCTGTGTGTGTGTGTCTGTGTGTGTGTGACTGTGTGTGTCNGTGTGTGTCATTGTGTGTGTGTCNGTGTGTGTGTGTCNGTGTGTGTGTGTGTGACNGTGGTGTCTGTGTGTGTCCGTGTGTGTGTGTCTGTGTGTGTCTGTGTGTGTGTGTCTGTGCGTGTGTGTGTGTGTCTGTGCGTGTGTGTGTGCGTCAGGAGGGAGTGGTTCCCGAGGAGAGCCGTGGAGACCCCCAGCCGGAGTGTGTCTGTGTGTGTGTCTGTGTGTGTGTGACTGTGTGTGTCTGTGTGTGTGTGTCTGTGTGTGTGTGTCACTGGGGAGCGGTAGTGAAGCGGTTAGCGCGCTGCGCTATGAACCTGGCGACCCGGGTTCGATTCCCGCTCACGGCTAACACCAGTGACGATTATCTGAACCGGTCCTGGGCCTCCCTAGGTCGACTCAGCCTTAAATGAGTACCTGGTGCGGTGTGTAAACATCGCCACTAGGGAGACAAAGGCGGTCGGGCGTGGTGCTGGCCACCCACCCCCTCGTGTACCGTTCCGGCCTTCATAGGTGCTCGCTAACAGCACTTGCCCCTACAGTATGTTCAGGCTATACGGGGGATCTTTGTCTTTGTGTGTCTTTGTGTGTCTGTGTGTGTGTGTCTGTGTGTCTGTGTGTGTGTCTGTGTGTCTGTGTGTGTTTGTCTGTGTCTATCTGTGTGTGTGTCTGTGTGTGTGTGTGTCTGTGTGTGTATCTGTGTGTGTGTCTGTGTGTGGCTACACACGCACACTCAGGTACCTGCTGTGCGTGTGTCTGTGTGTATGTCTGTGTGTGTGACTGTGTGTGTCTCTCTGTGTCTCTCTGTGTCTGTGTGTTTCTCTCTGTGTCTGTCTGTGTGTCTCTCTGTGTCTCACCGCGTGTCTCTCTGTGTCTCACTGCGTGTCTGTGTCTCTCTCTCTGTGTGTGATCTCTCTGTGTCTCACCGCGTGNCTCTCTGTGTCTCACCGCGTGATCTCTCTGTGTCTCACTGCGTGTCTCTCTGGGTCTGTGTGTGTCTCTCTGTGTGTCTCTGTCTTTCTGTGTGTCTCTCTCTGTGTGTCTCTGTGTGGGTGAGTGAGTGGGTGGGTGAGTGAGTGGGTGAGTGGGTGGGTGAGTGGTGGGTGAGTGAGTGGGTGAGTGGGTGAGTGAGTGGGTGGGTGGGTGAGTGGGTGGGTGGGTGGGTGAGTGGGTGGGTGGGTGGGTGAGTGAGTGGGTGGGTGGGTGGGTGAGTGAGTGGGTGGGTGGGTGGGTGAGTGGTGAGTGGGTGGGTGGGTGAGTGGGTGGGTGGGTGGGTGAGTGAGTGGGTGGGTGAGTGGGTNGGTGGGTGGGTGGGTGAGTGGGTGGGTGAGTGGGTGGGTGGGTGAGTGGGTGGGTGGGTGGGTGAGTGGGTGAGTGGGTGGGTGGGTGGTGAGTGGGTGGGTGGGTGAGTGGGTGAGTGGGTGGGTGGGTGAGTGGGTGGGTGAGTGGGTGGGTGAGTGAGTGATGGGTGAGTGGGTGAGTGGGTGGTGAGTGGGTGGGTGGGTGAGTGGGTGGGTGGGTGAGTGGGTGGGTGGGTGGGTGAGTGGGTGAGTGAGTGAGGGGGGGGGGTGAGTGGGTGGGTGGGTGGGTGAGTGAGTGAGTGGTGGGTGGGTGAGTGGGTGGGTGGGTGGGTGAGTGAGTGGGTGGTGAGTGGGTGGGTGGGTGGGTGGGTGAGTGAGTGGGTGGGTGAGTGGGTGGGTGGTGAGTGGGTGGGTGGGTGGGTGAGTGGGTGAGTGGGTGGGTGGGTGGGTGAGTGGGTGGGTGGGTGAGTGGGTGAGTGGGTGGTGGGTGAGTGGGTGGGTGAGTGGGTGGGTGAGTGAGTGGATGGGTGAGTGGGTGGGTGAGTGGTGGGTGAGTGGGTGGGTGGGTGAGTGGGGGGTGGGTGGGGTGGGTGGGTGGTGAGTGGGTGGGTGGGTGAGTGAGTGGTGGGTGAGTGGGTGGGTGAGTGGGTGGGTGAGTGGGTGGGTGGGTGAGTGGGTGGTGGGTGGTGGGTGAGTGGGTGGGTGGGTGAGTGGGTGGGTGGGTGAGTGGGTGGGTGGGTGAGTGGGTGGGTGGGTGGGGGGGTGAGTGGGTGGGTGAGTGGGTGGGTGGGTGAGTGGGTGGGTGATGGGTGAGTGGGTGGGTGGGTGAGTGGGTGGGTGGGTGGGGGGTGGGTGGGTGAGTGGTGGTGAGTGAGTGAGTGGGTGAGTGAGTGAGTGGGTGGGTTGGTGTGAGTGGGTGGGTGAGTGGGTGGGTGGGTGAGTGGGTGGGTGAGTGGGTGGGTGAGTGGGTGGGTGGGTGAGTGGTTACTGATGAGAAGGATCAGGGGTTTACATGTTCAGATTTTATTCCGATAAGACATTTTACAGCACCACTCCCAAGCACCCAGAAGCTATGATACATCACCCACATGGTACCACCATCACCACCACCGTCATCAACATCACAACAACATCACGATCAACGTTACCATCGCCATCATTACCAACATCAGCAGAGTGGAGACCCTGATGATGATGATCATAGGTGGGTGGTGGTGGTGATGGTGGTGATGGTAGTGATGGTGGTGGTGATGGTGGTGGTGATGTGGTGGTGGTGTTGATGGTGGTGGTGGTGATGGTGGTGGTGATGGTGGTGTTGGTGGTGATGGTGGTGGTGGTGGTGGTGATGGTGGTGGTGTTGATGGTGGTGGTGGTAATGGTGGTGGTGATGATGGTGTTGATGGTGTTGATGGTGGTGATGGTGATGGTGGTGATGGTGGTGGTGGTGGTTGTGGTTGTGGTGGTCGTTGTGGTGGTGGTTGTGATGGTGGTTGTGGTGATTGTTGTGGTTGTGATGGTGGTTGTGGTTGTTGTGGTGGTGGTTGTGGTGGTGGTTTTGTGGTGGTTGTTGTTGTGGTGGTTGTTGAGTGGTGGTTGTTGTGATTGTTGTTGTTGTTGTGGTGGTGGTTGTTGTGGTGGTTGTTGTGGTTGTTGTTGTGGTGGTGGTTGTTGTGGTGGTGATGGTGGTGGTTGTGCCATAAAGAAGTTTAGAAGTCCGTCCTTTACAACACTACACTGTCATCGTGTCACGCCGAGGCAAATGCATGATTACGCAGTGCTGCTGAAGCTACTGCTGACAACAGCGAGTCATTCGACTCCTGTACGTACAATGTATTCGTTAAAATAAAAATCCCCGTTAATTATTGCAAACAATGCAAGCTCACGTAGTACATACATCGCCACGTGACCAGCAATTGTCTACCCACTGCTGTATGAAGTCCCAACCCCCACTCTCAGTCCTAGGATGTCGTCAGAATCCATCGCCTGCACACGAGCCGAGCTAATCGCTCCATCTCTCTCTTGGACGTCTTCGCGGGGTGGAATTCTCCCTTTGGCTGCCGTGTCCACCGGTCTGCTCCAGAGCCGGGACTGACTATACAAGCCGGAGGAGCCCTGAGCGTGTCCGGCTGGCTGTTGTCGTGTAGTACTTGAAGACCCAAAGCCGTGACCTACGTCGAGTATCGAGTGGAAGGCGCCGTTACCCTTCGTGTTAGGGTCACGTTGTTATAATAAACGTGTTGCCTCTAAAGAAGTTCGCTCTCCGTTCTGCCCACTGCAGATGTATGGCCAAGCATGCTGACAGAGAGAGAGATGCAGACATAAACGGATACAGCACAGCGAGAGACAATGAGAGAGACAAGCCGGTTCCAGTGGCCTGCTAAAGATGTGTACATCGTGTGCAGCGTGTTGAACTTGTTTCGCAGCGGTGAGAGGGAACGACACCAAACTAAACACAAAACTCACTTCTAAACAAGTGAGTTGTCAATCTAATGTTTTAAAAGTGCATACGTAAATGGCATTGTAAATCACGAGGCAGATTGAACTCGTGACAGCCTTTACTATAGACCACTGTGGGACGTCAATCTCAGTGCAGTGCTAATGCAACGCACATCATCACCACCACCATCATAACCACCACCACAACCACCACCACAACCACCGCCACCACCACCACCACCACCACAACCACCACAACCACCACCATCACAACCACCAACACAACCACCACCATCACCACCGCCACCACCATCACCACCGCCACCACCACAACCACCATCACCACCACAACCACCACCACCACAACCACCACCACAACCACCACAACCACCACCACAACCACCACCACCGCCGCCGCCACCACCACAACCACTGCCACCATCACCACCATCACCACCACCACCATCACCACCACCACCATCACCCCACTACCACCACCACCTCGTCAGTGATCGCACGTCGCGCCCAGCGGCCGGTGGGCGCTCACTGGGATCTGTGCTGCTGCTGCTGCCGCACCGCTGCCGTGCGGTCAGCGTCTTCGCTCGCTGGCCACGACCGCGACCTCTCGCGGCTCTCTCGAGCAAACGTGACGAAGCGCCCAAACGCAGAAGACGAGGAAGAGGGGGGGACGACAACGAGGAGGAGGTTGAGGATGATGATGAGCCACGGCAGCCCACGTCCCGACGCGTCTGCTTCCTGCGCTCCTCCTGCGAGTGGGAACAACAAAGAGAGAGAGACGGTGTGGACGGAGAGCACGGAGAGAGAGCGGAGAGAGAGCGGGGAGAGAGTGGAGTCTCTGCTAGTGCTATGAGAGAGAGCGGAGAGAGAGCGGAGAGAGAGGAGACAACGTGGAGAGCGGAGAGAGCGGAGAGAGAGCGGAGAGAGAGGAGACAACGTGGAGAGCGGAGAGAGCGGAGAGAGAGCGGAGAGAGAGCGGAGAGAGCGGAGAGAGAGCGGAGAGAGAGCGGAGAGAGAGCGGAGAGTGAGTGAGCGAGCGAGAGAGCGAGAGAGTGAGCGAGAGAGTGAGCTGGGGGGGGGGGGGGGGGGGGTTACATAAAGCCCAGTTAAAAAAAACAACTTTTACGAAATGATGAACGAAGCAAAGTGCCGAATACACCGAGCATCTTATTGTTTCCACTGATCGTAAAAAAAAGAGAGAGTGGAGAAAGAGTGGAGTCTCTGCTGGTGCTATGAGAGAGAGTGGAGTCTCTGCTGGTGCTATGAGAGAGAGAGAGTGGAGTCTGCTGGTGCTATGAGAGAGAGAGAGAGACTCGGCGTCATCGTCGTCAGCCTCTCACCGCCCCGGTGACCTCCCACAGCGACCTTGACGGGTCGCGACCTCCCCAGGCCCGGCACGGAGGGCGGCGAGGTGGCGCCCATCTTGGACGGCGTGGCGCTCCTGAGGGTCAACGTGGCCCCGCCGGACAGCGCCGTCCCCGCCTGGGGGACGCGGAGCGCCGCCAGGGAGACGACGGGCGACTGAAACTCAACGTTTTGCAAATCCGTCACTGCGTTTCCGATCGCCCTTTGTGATTGTAACGGCTTGTCTCTCGTTGGGTCAGTGGCTAAAGCACCTGACTTGCAATCAAGAAGGTTGCATATTGACATCCTGGTTGGGGGCATGACTCAGCCAGTGGCTCGAGGGGTCAATGACATCCGTCTCGTGCTGTGGGACATCAGCGGTGGTCCTGCCCTCAAGTGAGCAGGCCCTGCCGTGACGAGGTAGAACGTCCACTCGGGGCTCACGGCTGACATCGAAGGCGATCGCTCTCTCCCCCTACGCGCCACCCCCCATCAATCCGATTGTCTCGTTAACGCCACCGACTGTCACCACCTCGTTGTACACATGCGTACACTCACCCACACACACACGCGCGTACACTCACCCACACACAACAACACACACACCACTAAGTGGCGGTGACGTCACTACGGCGCTTGTACCAGGCCACGTGCACGTTGAGGCCGGGCCAAGTGTCGAACGCCCACAGGGAGGAGGAGGTCACGAGGCAGACCCAGCAGGTGCCATGCGCACTCCAATATAAACACACAACATCCACTCATCTCATTCCCATCTTTGTAAATGCCACCCACCGTCACCGCCACCACCACCTCCACCACCACCTCCACCACCGTCGCCACCGTCACCACCACAACCTCCACCACCGTCACCACCTCCACCATCACCACCACCTCCACCACCACCTCCACCACCACCACCTCCACCACCACCACCACCACCACCTCCACCACCACCACCTCCACCACCATCACCACCACCACCACCACCACCACCTCCACCACCGTCACCACCGTCACCACCGTCACCACCACCTCCACCACCTCGACCACCGTCACCACCGTCACCACCACCTCCACCACCGCCTCCGCCGCCTTTGTCTCCCGCGTGCTAGCGATCTTTACTACAAGTACTAATTAGAGGTTGAGTAGACCTAGGGGAGGCCCAGGACCGGTTCAGATAATCGCTGCTGCTGGCTGTGAGCGGGAATCAAACTCGGGTGTTGGCACGGTGGGGTCGGCGGTGGTGGGGTGGTGGGGGGGCGGTGTTGGGGTCACGGTGGGGGGTGACGGTGGGAGGGTGATGGTGACACGGACGGGGCACCTGTGTCCACGTGAGGGTGGGTATCCCGGCGGGCGACGAGGAGGACGAGGCGGCGGCGCTGGCCACCTGCACGACGTCCCCGGCCGTGAGCCGGGTCGCCTCGGTGGGGCCCAGCGGCTTCACGTCGTCCGCGTCTGCCGAGGAGGACAGACGATCGACTTTTACTCCGGGCCAAGCGGCGCCGTTCGCTCACAGTCGCAACGTCCGTGCGGAGGAATCCGACGAGCCGCGGAGCTCTTTGCGCGTCGCGGACGTCCGAGTCGGAGTCGCGTCTCCGTAACGTGACGACGACGACGATAACAAGACGACGTCCGACGCGCCCCCCGGGATTCCCCGACGCGCGACGCTGGAGAGGCACGGTTCGCTTGCGAGCGAGTCGTCTCCCGACGACGTGGGTTCGACGCCCGGGCCCAGGACGTCTTAAAAATCCGCTCGAAAAACTCCCGAGACCGTCGATTTCTTTCGTAACGTCGCCTCCTCCTCCTCCTCGCTCGCAGAAACGCGGCCTCACGCAAAGTCTCTCCCTCCCGCGTNCCCCCCCTCCGCTCACAATGCACCAGGAGATCCACGCTGCTGTCGGGCGGGTCGCGGCCGCCGCGGACGCGACAGCCGTAGGTGCCGCTGTGGTCGCGGCTGACGGCGGGCAGGGTGAGCGCATTCCCGGCGGCCGCGTGGCCGTAGTCCACCCGCGTCGGGGAGCTCTGACGGCCGGGGAGCGGGGATGGCGGGGACGGCAGAGGAGGCGGCAAAACAAACTTCAACGGCCTCTTTGGGGGGGGACGAAAAAAATGTCTCCCGCGGCGTCGCCGTTGTGAGCCTCGTTCCACTGCCCCCAACCGAGAGCGGGAGGCTGCCCTGTGACTGCCCCCACACTCCACCTCACACTCCACCTCACACTCCACCTCACACTCCACCTCACACTCCATCTCACGCTGCCACGAGCTGCAGCAGCGGCCCACAGCGGCAACACGCTCAGCAGTCGTCGTCTGCGTCGTCTGCGTCGTCTGCGTCGTCGTCATCATCGTCGTCATCGTCGTCATCATCATCATCATCGTCATCATCGTCATCATCGTGTCATCATCATCGTCGTCATCGTCGTCATCATCATCATCATCATCGTCGTCATCATCATCGTCATCATCATCGTCGTCATCGTCGTCATCATCATCGTCATCATCATCATCTCGTCATCATCATCGTCATCATCATCGTCGTCATCATCATCGTCATCATCGTCATCATCATCATCACCGTCATCATCATCATAATCATCATCATCATCGTCATCATCGCCGCCTTCTCACCCGGTAGAAGTCGATCTCGGGAGGGGGAATCCATCAGCATAGCACCTCAACACGACCGTGTCGCCCTCCGTCACGGCCGCCTCGCGGTGAGACTCCAGGATGAGGGCCACCCTCCCGCGGGGTGTATCTACGCATCCCACCACCACCAGCATAGACTCACGGTGCCACTCGCCATCGCAAATCATCGTCAGTTACGTCGTCGTCATTGATAACTATGCCACTTACCGTCATAATCATCGTCAATTGCCGCTGTTCTGCAGATGTAGATGCCACTCGTTGTTCGTGTTCTGCAGATGCAGACGCCACCTCCGCCATCTATTGCGGTCCGAACAGGCAACTGGACTTTCTAAAAGGTTTGAGCGTCTCTCTGAACGTTCAAGAGTCAAATCTTCACGAGTAGCGGTAGTCTCTGTGTTTCATTTGGCCTTAACCCAATAAGATGGTCCGTCAGGCATGTCTTGTTGTGGTACCCATCATACACATCCGTCTGTTGTACTTCGCTCCGTCTGGTGCCCCCCCCCCGTACTCACAATGCACCTTCACGTGGATCGTCTCCGAGGCAACGGCCTCGCTCCTGCCGCCCGGCATGGCGTAGTTCACCACGCAGCGGTAGCCGGCTCTCGCATCCCACCACCGCAGTTTGTAGCGCAGGACGGACGTCACGGCGAAGGTGCCGTCGGCCTCCGTCACTACCTTCCTCGTCACTTTCACGTCTGGCCACGCACACGCACGTACACAGAGACAAAGGTCCCCCGTGTGGCCTTAACAGACTGTTGAGGCAAGTGCTGTTAGCGAGTGTCACACGAGGGGGTGGGTGGCCAGCACCACGCCCTGCCGGCTTTGTCTCCGCAGTGGCGATGTTTACTCCCTGCACCACGTAGCAGTTTACACTACACTATACACTACACTACGAACTACACTACACTATACACTACACTATACACTACACTATACACTACACTATACACTATACTACTATACACTACACTACGAACTACACTACACTACTATACACTACAGTATACTATACACTACACTATACACTACACTATACACTACACTATAAACTACACTATACACTACACTATACACTACACTATACACTACACTATACACTACTATACACTACACTACGAACTACACTACACTACTATACACTACACTATACACTACACTACGCACTACACTACACTATACACTAATATACACTACACTATGCACTATACACTATACACTACACTATACACTACACAATACACTAAACTATACACTACACTAAACTATACACTACTATACACTGCACTATACACTACACTATACACTACACTATACACTAAACTATACACTACACTATACACTACACTATACACTACACAATACACTAAACTATACACTACACTACTATACACTGCACTATACACTACATACACTACACTATACACTAAACTATACACTACACTATACACTACACTATACACTACACTATACACTACACTACTATACACTGCACTATACACTGCACTATACACTACACTTACACTAAACTATACACTACACATACACTACACTATACACTACTTACACTAAACTAACACTACTATACACTACACTATACACTACACTATACACTATATACACTAGACCAGGGGTCAACCTACGGCTCCGGAGCCGATGCGGCCTTTACGGGTGCTTCTTGACGATGAGTACGTATGTGTAGAGGTGATACGCGCTGGGATTAGAGATCGTATGCCAGCGCGTGATGATTGGTTGTGTAGGTGGTGACGCGCGCTGACGGTGGAGGATTAGGGGTAAGCGCGGGGTCGTGGGTTACGGGGTACTGATTGGCTGTGGGCCGGTGACGTGCTGAGAGGGAGTGATCGGGTGGCAGCGCGGTTTGATTGGTGGAGGAGTGTTAACACGCGCTGGGGAAAACGGATCGTAGAGAGAGTGCGTCGTGATTGGTTCATTAAGGAGCGATGCTCACGTTGAAGTCCGCATCAGCTCCGCCTCTCGTGAGCAGGGGCTATAAAAGGGGATGCACACAGGCGTGAGGGCAGTGTGTAACCAGCGAAGAATGAAGACGGGGATGAAGACCTAGGGCCCTGCGGTACCTAGTCCCGCTGTCCTAACGGGACCGGGACTCTGTGTAACCCAGAGGCGAGTGTAGTGTGTGTAGCCAGAGGCATAAGGTCTACACGAGCCGAATGCAGTGTGTGTAGCCAGGGACATAGGGTCTACACGAGTCGAGTGTATTGTGTAGCCAGAGGCATAGGGTCTACACGAGTGAAGGGTATCGTGTGTAGCCAGAGGCCTAGAGTTTACACGAGAGTAGTGGAGTGTGAAGTCGGAGAAAGAGACTACACGTTGTATTTTGATACGTAAAGATTTAATAAAAGTGTGTTCCCGTCAAGAAGTTCCTGCCGTCAATTCCCATACTTCAACTGGCGTCAGAAGTGAAACGGTCTTCCAAGCATGGATACAAGGAGGAACCGTCGGACCCAAGGGATTGACCACGGGGACAACCTCGACGACGCGGGTCAACTGGCATCGGGGGTGAGGAAGAGGAGTTGCCCACGGGGCAGGATCCGCCGACGGCGCCGGACGAGCCACGGGGGACTGACGCCGTGCTTCGCGAAGCGCACTCCCGTCTGGCGGAGCTGCTGCTCGCCGCCGCGTCCATCTTGGCGGAGATCAGCTCGTCGGGAGGAGCGGGAACGGCGGCCGACGTTCTGCAGGGTCGCCCTGCAGATTCCCGCCAAAACGATTTGGCGATGGCCGCCATTTCTTCTGCACCGACTTTTGGCGGGAACGGCCATCACCACGTGGCAGCGGTTCTCCATGCGCGCCCGCTGATGTCACCAACGCGCGCGGCGGACCGCCATCACACACCCGCCGATGGGGCCGCCATCTTACACACCGACGGGACGGCAGAGAGGAAGCACGAGGAGGAGGACGACTTCATTTTTCAGCAGCGCCTTCCCACGTTGTCAGCCTTCAAGGCGGAAGGCGGGGATTGGAGCCAATTTCAGCGCAGATTTTTGGCGCATCAGGAGATGTCCGCCTGGTCCGACGCTACGGCACTGCGGGCACTGCCTGCCATGCTGGATGACAACGCGCTCGCGGCCTTCACGTCCGCACGCAGGTCGGACCGCTCCACGCTCAAAGATGCGCTGGCTCTCATGGCCAAGGTCTATGGTCCTCCCTCCGCGTGCCGCCATCATTTTTATGCAAGACGGAAGGCGGACACGGAGACCGTGCTCGCCTACCGCACGGCGTTGCTTGCTCTCGCCGACGCCGCGTTCCCTCGTATGGACGAGGAGGGCCAAGATGCCATGGTTTTGGAGCAGCTGCTCAAGTTGGCGCAGGACCTGGGGGTCCCCATCAACACGGCCGATGAGACCGATATTTCATCCTTACGGGTCGCCACAAGCATACAAGCGCACGAGGTCCTTCAACGTAAACAGGGTGTCGTCTGCAACGCTGCCGTGGCCTCAACTCCGGGCCCAGTTGTCACCGTGCCCCAAGTCGTCAGCCCACGAGAGGAGGCGTTCATCGCGGGACGACCGGGGACTGGAGATCGGGGGTCGTTCGCCTCTGCGAGCGGCCCGCAAGCTGGAGCAACCGAGATCTCCGACGACTGTCATCACCTGCTATAACTGCGGCCTCCGGGGCCACGTGGCCTCCGGTTGCCGCGCCCCACGTCAGCGCGCCATGGGACCTCGGCTGGACGACGACCAAGGCCCCAAGTCGTCCCTGCAAACCCCGGCAAGTCGCGGCACCTCACATGCTCGGCCCGCATACTCGGCACATATGGGTCGTCGCGTTGCGGCGGGGGAGAGCCGAGTAGAGTTCGGGGATTCGGTTCAGAGAGGGCGATTCGGCCGGGACCGGGGAGACATTAAATGGTCGGAGTTGGGGCACAGAATAGTGGCTGCCTCAGCGGGTTCATCCGTCGTTACCGGATCTATTGATGGGTCGAGGTCAGGGTGTTAGTGGACACGGGGGCATCGGCGACTATTATATCGGATCTCATTTATAATATTCTCCCTGTACAATGTCGTCCGCTTCTTCCGGTGGATGTGCCATTTTACGCCGCTAACGGGGGATCATTGGGCATTATCGGTCAGATTAGGGCGTCCATTTGCATTGGTGATATCAAATTGTCGGGACCCGTTTTTGTTTCGTCCTCCCTGGCGGTCCCTTGTCTATTGGGCACTGATTTTTTGGCAAAAATGCCCATCAAAATTCTCATTGATCAGCGTTGCATTGAACTACCATCGGGTCGCCGTATTTCATTTTTGACGAGCCCTAATGAAATTCGGACGGCGTGCGCTACCATACAGGCGTTAGCGACACAGACCGTGCACGTGCCCCCGGGTTCACAAATGTTAATTCCCTCCGGTTGCGGAAGCCATGGGTGAAGGAGGCCTCTGAACAGGGCATGCTTTTGGGTCCTTCTAATAGGGCTGTTGGGGGTCTCGATTTGTCGGTGGCTCACACTTTGGTGGGGGCTGACAGGGATCCGTTTGTGATGGTTTTAAACGCTGGTGCGCGGCCGGCCGTCATTCAGCAGGGCACCGTGCTAGCTCACGCGGCGCGGGTCCCTGCGGAGGAGAGGCTGGTTGCGCAGGCGGATGCGAGTCCCACGGAAAACGTTACATTGAAGGAGGACCTCGATTGGGTTGATTCGCTGTGCGCGGACTCTGATGATTTGTCAGCGGTACAGTTGGGTGCGCTGCGCGGGTTGCTCATTGAATTTTCGGATGTCTTCAGTAAACATAAGTATGACATTGGGTGCACGGACCTGCTACGCCACCACATTGAAACGGGCGATGCGGCACCGGTCAGGCAAAATCCCTTCCGACTGAGTCCTGCTGAGAAGGAACATGTTCAGTCGGCAGTTAACGATATGCTAGAAGCCGACATTATTTCGCCTTCCTCCAGTCCTTGGGGAGCGCCTATTGTGCTCGTTAAAAAGCAGGACGGGTCCCTGCGATTTTGTGTCGATTTCCGTCGCCTGAATAAGATCTCTGTGGCCGACGCGTATCCGCTCCCCAGGATGGACGAGTCTCTCGACGCATTGTCTGGTGCGCAATACTTTTCGACTCTTGATTTATTATCCGGATTCTGGCAGTTGCCACTCGACGAAGAGTCTAAGCCTAAGACCGCATTTCGGACTCCAGGGGGCCTGTTTCAGTTTAACCGGTTACCCATGGGACTTCACTCCTCTCCTGCGACGTTTCAGCGTCTTATGGAATTAGTTTTGTCGGGCTTGCAGTGGGATACGTGCCTCATTTACCTTGACGATGTCATTGTTTTCGGTAAAACGTTTGAAGAACACCTCCAGCGATTGAGGGGGGTGTTCTTGCGAATGCGATCGGCTAAATTAAAGTTTAAACCGGCCAAATGCCACCTTTTTCGTAAATCCGTGAGGTACTTGGGTCACATTGTCGACTCTTCGGGGATTTCTACCGATCCTGCGAAGACGGACTGTGTCAGTTCGTGGCCAACGCCCACGTCAGTGTCAGACGTACGCAGTTTCATCGGTTTTGCTTCGTATTATCGCCGATTCGTTGAGCACTTTGCCACCATTGCAAAACCCTTGCACGCTCTAACGGCGAAAGGAGTGAAGTTTCGATGGGGACCGGAGGAGGAGGCTGCATTCTGCTCCCTCCGGGACGCCTTGGTTAGGGCCCCACCCTTGCGCTATCCGGACTTCACGAGTCCCTTCTTGCTAGACACGGACGCTAGCAACACGGGCATTGGGGGAGTGCTGTCCCAAGTCGTTGGAGGGGTCGAACGGGTGGTCGCCTATGGTAGCAGGGTGTTGTCGCCGGCAGAGCAGCGCTACTGCGTCACCCGTCGCGAACTGCTTGCCATTGTTTTTTTTGTACAACAATTCAGGCCATATCTCTATGGCCGTCATTTCACGGTCCGGACGGACCACGCGGCGCTCCAGTATTCATTGCGGGTCGCCCAGCCCTCGGGCCAATTGTCGCGGTGGTTGGAAGTCCTCCAAGACTATCAGTTCACGACTACGTACCGTAAAGGCTTGCGACACACAAATGCCGATGCCCTGTCGCGGTTGTTGCCTTGTCACAAATGTGCGTGCTTATCGGGATCGGCGCGCTGTAAACCGCCGGTTACGGAAGGTAGGGAGGCGTTGGTTGCGGCCGCGAGCACACCAATTGGGGATGGTCCCGCTACCCCTGGGGGTCAGGACTCGCTGCTCTCAATGTCATTGATTGAGTGGGGCCGTCTCCAAATGGCGGACAGCTCCCTGCTGGCATTGCGCCGCAAGACGGGGGGTTCCGAAGGTAACCACGACCGAACTGGCTCCTACGAGCTTAAGCAAGGCCTATTGATGAGATGGGACAGTTTGTCCCGGCGGCATGCGATTGTGGTGCCTGCTGCTGTGAGGGGGAAGGTTGTCTTGGCCGCACACGAACGCCTCTTGCATTTGGGAGTTAACAAAACGCTTGCCCTGCTTCAGCGTGACTATTATTGGCCGGGAATGGGGGGTGACGTGGTGAATATTCTGAAGGGTTGTGTTGAGTGCGCCAGACGGAAACCACCGCCTGTGCCAGCTAATCCACCGCTGCAATCCATCCAGGTCTCGCGCACTAACGAGCTCGTTGCACTCGATATTCTGGGGCCTTTTCCGGTCACGCCTAGGGGTAATAAGTACCTGTTGGTGGGGGTCGAATATTTTACCCGGTGGCCTATGGCGTGGCCACTCGCCAACCAGTCGGCGGCGGCTGTGACGGACGCCTTTGTCCAGGGCTACGTCCTGGACAAGGGGGCTCCCGAACGCTTGCTGACTGACCAAGGGAAGAATTTTTCGAGTAAATTACTGCAAGAGGTGTGCGACCTGTTGGGTACCAAGAAGGTGCGTACCTCCCCGTACCACCCGCAGACGGACGGGATGGTGGAGAGGCTTAACAGGACATTGACTTCTATGTTGTGCCAGCAGGTGTGTGAGGCGCATGTTGATTGGGACCTGCAGGTCCCTGGGTCCTCGCCGCGTATAGAATGGCCCCCCATGCAGCTACGGGATTTTCCCCGTTTTATCTGATGTACGGTCGGGAAGCCGACCCGCCCATGGAAACGCAGCTGGGTCTGTCCGCACCACGAGCAAATTCGAAATTGGCAGAGCATATTAAATTTAATATTCATAAGCTGACAGAGGCAAGGGAGGCCGCACGGCTTAATTCACGGGCTCGCCAAATTGCAAACGAGCGGTTGCGGGCACGGAAGGTGTCCGTGCACAATTGGGAACCAGGTGACAGGGCCTGGCTGCATTGCCCGCAGGCACCTTTGGCTACGTCGCCTAAATTGTTGAAGCCGTGGCGGGGACCCGTGGTGGTCGTGCGGGTTGCACGCCCCCAGTGCGTTCAGATAAAATGGGGAAAACGCCGTTGGTACGTCCACCCTCCCGACTGAAACCGTTCTCGCCTCCGTATGGCCTCCCCTTGTGTCATGAGGGCCGAGCATGTGACGTGACCAGCGACCCTGAGGGGGAATTGTCTTTGCCTGCTCCTCACATGTCTCCGCCTGATCCGCTCCCAGGTGTCTCGGAACTGACAGCTGCCGACCACCGGCGGCCGGATCTTGAGCGGCCGGAGCCACCGGACGGTCGCCAACGTCCCGTCCCATACGACGGACCGGCCAGACGGACTCGCGCTAGGTCGCGCTACTTTGTGTGACCTGCCACGTGAGGAGTCGAGGCAGCCGGAGCGCCTCGGCACTGCGTTTAGTCACAGAGACACTTGGCGCGTTCGTTTTCCGGTGTTCGCTTTTATTGTGTTGTTCGTCGGGCTGTATATTGCTTCATATTTAAGTGTTGTGTTGTGTTGTTGTTGTTGCGTTACGGGGCACACTGAGAGGTGGAGTTTCTTTGTTACTGCGTTGACGTTAGGTTGTATTGTTGGTTAACAGCCGGGCCGGCTGCAAGCTATGTGGGAGGGGGTGATGTAGAGGTGATACGCGCTGGGATTAGAGATCGTATGCCAGCGCGTGATGATTGGTTGTGTAGGTGGTGACGCGCGCTGACGGTGGAGGATCAGGGGTCAGCGCGGGTCGTGGGTTACGGGGTACTGATTGGCTGTGGGCCGGTGACGTGCTGAGAGGAGTGATCGGGTGGCAGCGCGGTGTGATTGGTGGAGGAGTGTTAACACGCGCTGGGGAAAACGGATCGTAGAGAGAGTGCGTCGTGATTGGTTCATTAAGGAGCGATGCTCACGTTGAAGTACGCATCAGCTCCGCCTCTCGTGAGCAGGGGCTATAAAAGGGGATGCACACAGGCGTGAGGGCAGTGTGTAACCAGCGAAGAATGAAGACGGGGATGAAGACCTAGGGCCCTGCGGTACCTAGTCCCGCTGTCCTAACGGGACCGGGACTCTGTGTAACCCAGAGGCGAGTGTAGTGTGTGTAGCCAGAGGCATAAGGTCTACACGAGCCGAATGCAGTGTGTGTAGCCAGGGACATAGGGTCTACACGAGTCGAGTGTATTGTGTAGCCAGAGGCATAGGGTCTACACGAGTGAAGGGTATCGTGTGTAGCCAGAGGCCTAGAGTTTACACGAGAGTAGGGGAGTGTGAAGTCAGAGAAGGAGACTACACGTTGTATTTTGATACGTAAAGATTTAATAAAAGTGTGTTCCCGTCAAGAAGTTCCTGCCGTCAATTCCCATACTTCATATGTACATAGATGCATTGCGGCTCTTGAAATACTGAATTTTGTACCGAATTAAAAAAATGGCTCTTCTTGTTATTTTGGTTGCCGACCTGCACTACACGATACACTACATATACACTAAACATACACTACACCATACACTACACTATACACTACACTATACACTACACTAACACTACACTACACTANACATACATACAGCTACTACNCTGATACAACACTTACTATACACTACNCTACTACNANATACTACACTACNCTACTNCAGACTANACTACTNCACTTATATGGGGACACACTACACTATACACTACACACACTACACTACACATACACTACACTATACACTACACTATGCAGACATATTCACCAACAGATACATTCACTAACAGATCTACCTACCAGGTGATGGCCACAGGGGCACGGACGCCTTGTACCACGTGACGAGGGGCTCTGGGTAAGCGTTGCGCACGTAACATTCACCGATCTGCAGGAGAGGGAAACAGACCAACACACGCAACAAAGATCCCCCGTGTAGCCTTAACAGACTGTAGGGGCAAGTGCTGTTAGCGAGCACCTATGAAACCCGGCACGGTACACGAGGGGGTGGGAGGCCAGCACCACGCCCGGCCGCCTTTGTCTCCCCAGTGGCGATGTTTACACACCGCACCAGGTACTCATTTGAGGCCGCTTCCGCGACGCGGTTAAGGCAACAAAACCCCCAGGCAGCAGCAGCAGCAGCAGGGAGCGGAGAAACCAGCAGGAAAGTGACAGAGCGAAAGTCCCCGTAGGCGGAGGGCTGCTCACCTTGTGGTGGCGCTGCTGCTGCTGCTGCTGGGTGAGCAGCACGGGCCTCTGGGTCGCCGCCACGGCCACCATGGGGGCCGCTGGGAGGGAGACGAGGGGAGGGGGGAGGGGGGAGGGACACGGGGGGGGGGGAGGGAGGGGCGCTCCGTGCGTCAAAGGTCGCGGGGTCGTCATCGGCCATTTGCTTGCGAGTCCAACTTGA
>WFAB01001727.1:0-99567 GCA_018977245.1 Lethenteron camtschaticum
GACTTCAGTAATATTAACATTCAGTATTGGATTAGCAATGGGCAATGGTTCATTTATGTAGCTCGCAGCCTGGTCTCCAATTTGAGCGAGCGCGAGGATCGATAATTTAGCCTACTCTGTTGTTGAATTTCGAATTTTGACGTTACTTTAAAACCATGCAGGATAGTTGGGCTTTTTGCCTTAACTATGTCTGGCTGACACTCCACTGTCTCTGCCCTTGCACGGGTGACATGTGCCCGTTCATCAGGCCTTATCTTCTTGAAGCAAGGTTGCAAATTCTGCCATCCTAGCCCTCCTCCGGTTCATTACTTAACAACACCTGGTGTTTTGCAGTTTGCTGCGCTTGGTGTGTTTCACTCATTAAAAAAAAACAAGTAAAAAGATAATATATAAAAATCATCAAATATTCATCTTTGTTTCTTTCGGTAAAGTCACGTAGAAGGAAGTAATAAAATAATAAAAATAAAAATAACGGCAAGCAGCGTCTTCTGAAGACGGCTGCTTGCGTTGTAGCCGAAACGTCGTGAGAATTGTTTTATTATGTTTTATTTTTATTATTTTATTACTTCCCTTCTACGTGACTTTACCGAAAGAAACAAGAAGATGAATCCCTGCAGTCACGAAAGCTTTAAATCGAAATTCATCAAATATTATTAAATCTCAATTATGGAAGAAGGGTTAGGATACAACAATGTGGTAGGGGGGTAAGCGTTGCAGAGCGCTTAGCTCAGGTGTGATGCGGGTTGATGCCACATACGTCATGGTCATTCCCCCCCCCCCCCCCCAAAATACAAAAGTCTCTTTTTGTTTCCTGAAGGCATCAACACGTTCAGCGAGCGCGATGACGATCACACGCGTCGAATGAAAAGCAAAGGACAAGTCCGTTCTTACTAACAACTCCTATTTCACTAACAACTCCTTACTTACTAACAACTCCTGTAATTTTTCATTGCTGGAGGGGTTTCCCCCCCTACCTGAAAATCCTGGCTCCACCTCTGAGTGTGTGACAGTGTCAAGTTTGTATTTGCATTAACTCTATTGAGCACAGAGGTTATATCAAAACAGTAGTTTATTTTAGTTTTCCTCTGGAACTCTTTGTAAGAATGGAGTCAGGAAGTGATCACAGCACACACGTGCAGCAGCTGAAGTCGGAACTGCTCATCCCAGCAATCAAGGACATCTGTGCCTGGCTTCACACCTAAATTGCGATTGAACATTAATTTATGCATTTGTGCAGAACACAAATAGTATTATTTTCAACACCCTTTTTCTATGTCAGCTGAATTTAGCTTTCATAAACATTTATTTAGAAGCCAAACAGCTGAAATTGTGTGCTGAGTTTTGGGTTAACGTTTATTTTGAAGATACGAGGGCTTCCAGGCATGTTTATGACCATTTGGCCTCTCATTGTGTGCCATAACAGCCCGTGTGATGAATTTGGGACACTTTTTTTTTTACTATATCATAAATATATGAATAACTATAGACGTGTAAGTCACGTGTGACTGTGTATATGCATTCCTCTGTGCCTCGATACTGATGTGTAGATGGTGTGGATATTCTTTGTTTCTGTCTGCAGCTATCGCTGCCTCTGCAGAAGTGGTCTGATGGAGCAAAGGCTCTCGGCGCGGCTCGGTGCAAAAAGGCAACAATGCGACCGGTGTGCATACAGCACGGATCGTCCTGAACATTTGACACGGCACCAGAGAACTCACACAGGAGAGAAACCCTTCAAGTGCAGTGTGTGTGGGAGGGCGTTTACACGTTCAGCTCATCTTGTAAAACACCAAAGAACACACACAGGAGAAAAACCCTTCAAGTGCAGTGTGTGTGGGAAGGCGTTTACACGTTCAGCTCATCTTGTAAAACACCAAAGAACACACACAGGAGAGAAACCCTTCAAGTGCAGTGTGTGTGGGAGGGCGTTTACACGTTCAGCTCATCTTGTAAAACACCAAAGAACACACACAGGAGATAAACCCTTCAAGTGCAGTGTGTGTGGGAAGGCGTTTGCACGTTCATCTGCTCTTGTAACACACAAGAGAACACACACGGGAGAGAAACCCTTCAAGTGCAGTGTGTGTGGGAAGGCGTTTGCACATTCATGTGCTCTTGTAACACACAAGAGAACACACACGGGAGAGAAACCCTTCAAGTGCAGTGTGTGTGGGAAGACATTTTTACATTCATCTGCTCTTGTAACACACCAGAGAACACACACAGGAGAGAAACCCTTCAAGTGCAGTGTGTGTGGGAAGGCGTTTGCACAGTCACCACATCTTCAAAGACACCAGAGAACACACACAGGAGAGAAACCCTTCAAGTGCAGTGTGTGTGGGAAGGCGTTTGCACAGTCATCTGGTCTTGTAGAACACCAGAGAACACACACGGGAGAGAAACCCTTCAAGTGCAGTGTGTGTGGGAAGGCGTTTGCACAATCATCTCTTGTAACACACCAGAGAACACACACGGGAGAGAAACCCTTCAAGTGCAGTGTGTGTGGGAAGGCGTTTGCACTTTCATCAAATCTTAAAAAACACCAGAGAACGCACACGGGAGAGAAACTCTTCAAGTGCAGTGTGTGTGGGAATGCGTTTGCACATTCATCTTCTCTTATAACACACCAGAGGTCACACACAGGAGAGAAACCCTTGAAGTGCAGTGTGTGTGGGAAGGCGTTTGCACGTTCATCGACTCTTAAAAAACACCAGAGAACACACACGGGAGAGAAACCCTTCAAGTGTAGTGTGTGTGGGAAGGCGTTTGCACTTTCATATACTCTTGTTGCACACCAGAAAACACACACGGGAGAGAAACCGTTCAAGTGCAGTGTGTGTGGGAAGGCGTTTGCACAGTCACCACATCTTCAAAGACACCAGAGAACACACAAGCATCAGAAGATCCACCAGGAGTGGAGTCTGAAATCAGCTTGTGAAAGTCAAAGTGCTGCAATGAGCCCATCCCTTATCAAACAAGAACCGGAAAAGAATCCCAGCTTGGACACTTTTAAAGGTAACGAGGTGAAATATGAAGAGGTGAAGGTGAAATGTGAAGACGTGATGGTGAAGAGCGAAGAAGTGAAGGTGAAATGTGAAGACGTGATGGTGAAGAGCGAAGAAGTGAAGGTAAAATGTGAAGATGAAGATTCAACTCCAAAATCGGACCTTCACATCGATGGAGGCAACGTGAAGCAGGAGGAGAATTCTGACAGTGAGGCAGAGCGAGGCAACTTCCAGCAGTTTGTGGAAGTGGAGGTGTGGGTGGACTTCCTCCGAGACAATACAAAGTCAAATGGAGACCCGGTAGATGTGTAAGCCAGAGACGATGTCGCTCCAATAGATGCACCTTTACTATGGGGACCTCATTTGCCAGTAAAAATATGATAATTGGTTCTTTTACCCTTCTATCTGGCAACAAAACTGACACCTTTTTGCAAGGAGTCATGTTTGCATAGACCGCAATACCTGCAGTCATAATACAAACAAAAGAACATAACTCTGATAATGTGCACTGTCCTTGAAGTTGATTGGTCCACACCCGAGACAGCTTTCCTTCGAGCCTAGTCTCATATGGGTTGGACCAGATGACGCCAAAAGGCGCACAACTCAAGGACAATGCACCATCAGAGTATGAGAGCTCGGGGCAAGCATCTACACTATGGGGACCTCATTTGCCAGATAGAAGGGTAAAAGAACCAATTATCATATTTTTACTCACAAATGAGGTCCCCATAGTGTAGATGCTTGCCCCGAGCTCTCATACTCTGATGGTGCATTGTCCTTGAGTTGTGCGCCTTTTGGCGTCATCTGGTCCAACCCATATGAGACTAGGCTCGAAGGAAAGCTGTCTCGGGTGTGGACCAATCAACTTCAAGGACAGTGCACATTATCAGAGTTATGTTCTTTTGTTTGTATTATGACTGCAGGTATTGCGGTCTATGCAAACATGACTCCTTGCAAAAAGGTGTCAGTTTTGTTGCCAGATATAAGGGTAAAAGAACCAATTATCATATTTTTACTGGCAAATGAGGTCCCCATAGTGTAGATGCTTGCCCCGAGCTCTCATACTCTGATGGTGCATTGTCCTTGAGTTGTGCGCCTTTTGGCGTCATCTGGTCCAACCCATATGAGACTAGGCTCGAAGGAAAGCTGTCTCGGGTGTGGACCAATCAACTTCAAGGACAGTGCACATTATCAGAGTTATGTTCTTTTGTTTGTATTATGACTGCAGGTATTGCGGTCTATGCAAACATGACTCCTTGCAAAAAGGTGTCAGTTTTGTTGCCAGATAGAAGGGTAAAAGAACCAATTATCATATTTTTACTGGCAAATGAGGTCCCCATAGTGTAGATGCTTGCCCCGAGCTCTCATACTCTGATGGTGCATTGTCCTTGAGTTGTGCGCCTTTTGGCGTCATCTGGTCCAACCCATATGAGACTAGGCTCGAAGGAAAGCTGTCTCGGGTGTGGACCAATCAACTTCAAGGACAGTGCACATTATCAGAGTTATGTTCTTTTGTTTGTATTATGACTGCAGGTATTGCGGTCTATGCAAACATGACTCCTTGCAAAAAGGTGTCAGTTTTGTTGCCAGATAGAAGGGTAAAAGAACCAATTATCATATTTTTACTGGCAAATGAGGTCCCCATAGTGTAGATGCTTGCCCCGAGCTCTCATACTCTGATGGTGCATTGTCCTTGAGTTGTGCGCCTTTTGGCGTCATCTGGTCCAACCCATATGAGACTAGGCTCGAAGGAAAGCTGTCTCGGGTGTGGACCAATCAACTTCAAGGACAGTGCACATTATCAGAGTTATGTTCTTTTGTTTGTATTATGACTGCAGGTATTGCGGTCTATGCAAACATGACTCCTTGCAAAAAGGTGTCAGTTTTGTTGCCAGATAGAAGGGTAAAAGAACCAATTATCAGATGCACCTTTGTCACAGGCCTTGAATGACAAAAATGTGAAGTTGAACACTCGGTTCCTAGGTTCAACCTGCAGGGTAAGAGCGGCCAGTCTTTGTGGACCTGTGTGTTGGGTAGATCTCTAACCAGGAGTGGGAGCCAATAAGCTCCAAAGCATTCACTGTTATAAATTGCATTTATATGGTGCTTGCTTAATCGCCTCGGCAACTCGGAGTTTTGTATCGTATCTCGTTTCAAACACTCTAAGAGCATCTCCAAGTAGCAGCTGCCCCTGTGTGGCACAAGGTGGTGGCCCTGCACCGGCCTGCATGTGGACAAAAGCCTGTCAGTAGGGGGCGATGGTTGATGTGGCATCTTGGTTGTGGAGTTTGTAGGTAATGTTTGGAATTTGCTAAATGTTGACCCAGATGCCAGCATGCAATGGCCGACTCGTTTTGAATGGTGCATTAGTATGTTGTACATACACTGTTAAGCAGACGGTGCATATTTTTTTAATTAGCATCTTGTTAATCGGATGTAACCTAATGCAGTATATTTCAGTGCAGTAATTCAATTTTGTTAAATACTTGTCTGATTGTGTGCGTACATGTAACATTTTGTCTATAAGGGTCAAACATTGAATAAGTGATGTTAAGACAAAGTGTGTGTTTTTGAAGTAACCTGTACAGATAACTCAGGTGAGACTCATTGTTCTTGTGATACAGGTCAAAGGGTATTTTTGTGTTTTCAGAAAGCATCTCCCTCTGGAGCAACTCGTTGTCTTTAAAATAGGGAGCACACTCGGATCATTCATCAGTTAGAAGGCATACCACTCAAAAGTTACACGTAGTATAGATACATTCTCTACAACACGAATTATAATTTGGTATTACGTGTTGACACAAATTTCGTCTAACTAGGGCTAGAAATGCTCCTTACTGATTAACGTCTTGATGTCTGTAACTATCGGTTGAAGCAAGCCCGGCTGCTGTTGAGACGCTGTGCACCAATAAGGGTCCACAGGTGGCTTGCACTGAATCAATGACGCACTCCCAGAAGGCTGTGCTAGTTATAGTTTGTGTAAAACATTCCTTTGTTTCGTGGAGAGATCGATAAATGAAAGATGTCGTGTCTGCTGATCTGCTTCATAGCAAGGAGGTAATTTTAAGAGCACATGTGAAATCCATTTTTGGTACAGATTTGTATTCGGTTACAAGGCAGAGCACATCTAGTAGATACATTCTCCACAACAACACTCATTAGAATTTTGCATGACATCTTATATGTTGGCGAACTAGGACAAGAAATGGTCCTTGCTGATTAACGTCTGGATGTTCACAACCATGGGTTGAAGCAAGCCTGACCGCCTACAGCCCCTCACAACCATTTACGGCCTTGGGCCAGAAAAGTCACGAAAAATTGCGCACGAACGATGCATTCACGCAAGCTCCCGATGCTCCGTTTTGAAGTTTCAAAATAAAACAACTTTGAATTGTATTATGTTTTGCATTAGATAATTGTATTTCTTTAAAAGCTTATATCATTTTACATCTGGAAGACTTAATTGAAAACGACATTTCGTGTGAATTTTCTCTCGTCGTTAAGTAGATGGCCTTGCCGGGGGTTCGTTTCGATGCGGACTTTCACCTGGTTGGGATCGCGGGGTGGAGATAAGGCGACATAGAGCTGGCCGTGCCAGAAGACCGCCGTCTGCAGATCGATTCCAACGCGATCGAACGTCTGTCCCTGCTCCTCTGTCGTTCATGCAGGGGGCGCGTAGGTTTGCAGCGCCCCCTGCATGAAAACAAAGGAAAGTGCAGCGTTCATCACAGATCAAGTTGTGTGCTTAAATAAGGGTACTTGCGGGAAGTACCCGGCGTGAAATTTCCCACTTTTTATCGTAATATATAGGATACTAATAAGCACACCCGAGGATTGCACTTTTGTTGAAAAATGAAGTTGCAAGTATTTGGCCATTATTGGCCAAAAACGGCATACGTTAGTATGCCGATTTTCTATATTGGGACGTGCACATTTCATCATAAAATGTTCCACTTTTAATCTAATACATAGCATACTAAGAGTACATAAAATTGATGAATGAACTTTTTGTTGAAAAAGAAAGCTATGAAAATTTGGCTTATTTTGGTTAAAACCGGCATAAGTATCCCCGATTTTATTTTTGGGATGTGAAAATTTAATCGTGAAATTTCCCACTTTTAAAGTAATATAGAGCATACTAATGCTTAACAAAATGGAGGAATTCACTTTTCTTGGAAAATCTAGCTATGAAAATTGAGCAAATTTTGGCCAAGAACGGCATAGGTTAACTGTGCCAATTTGATCTTTTTACTTCAAATTTCATGGTGAAATTTCTCACTTTTAATGTAATATATAGACTACTCAGGCTAAACACAACCGAGGAATGCACTTTTTGTTAAAAAATACAGCTGTAAAAATTCGTTACATTTTAGCCAAAAACGGCAGAGGTTCGTATGCCGATTTCCTGTTTGGGACGTGAACATTTAATCATGAAATTTCCCACTTTTAAAGTAATATAGAGCATACTAATGCTTAACAAAAATGGAGGAATTCACTTTTTCTTTTTACTTCAAAATTTTATGCATGAAATTCCACACTTTTTAACGTAATATATAGGCTACTCAGGCTAAACAACCAAGAAATGCACTTTTCGTTGAAAAATAAAGCTCGGAAAATTGGATCAATTTTTCCAAAAAACGGCATAGGTTAGTATGGCGAGTGGGTGGCCAGCACCACGCCCGGCCGCCTTTGTCTCCCCAGTGGCGATGTCTACACACCGCACCGGGTACTCGTTTGAGGCCAATTCGACACTGCCGCTCCCTTTGTCAACAAACTTGAACTCTGACCCTGCTCTCTGACGTCACCGCTCAGCGTGACCTCATCGGTGTCAAACGCCAGGGGGAGGTGTTCCTCGATAGTGACGTCATGTCACCCGACCACCGGGCTCTTGAGCGTGACGTCACCTCCGCTCGGCCGCTGCCGATATCTGTCCCAGTGCCAATCCTTATTTGGGCAAAGCCACGCCCGGTGACTGGCGGCTCATTAACATAATTTATTCGTGAAAACCGTCGCGAGTTGAGGGCCGCTCATTGTGGGAGGGGAGTGTCATCGTACCCCGCAAGTGACGTCATGTCACCTGCTGCTGCCGCGTGACGTCACGAGGTAACGGAAAGCTGCCGCTCCGCGCGGGAACTGAAATCCACGGTGAGAAATTATCGTCGCTGTTGTTGTGGTTGTTGTTGTTGTGGTGGTTGTTGTTGTTTACCGAGGTAGAGCCTCGCTCTCTCTCTCGTAGGGATGTCAATTGAGTAGCAGCGAGCATGGAAGCGATGTGCAGGGTGGAACTTTACAACGCGGGGCCTAGTGCCTCCTGCCCTCGCCTGATGGCGAGCAGCCAGGCGATGCGTCAATTGTGTGTTGACCGACTCTGTGTTGCATTGCATTTCATTTCTAATTTTATTAAGTTTGTTTGATTAAGTGGTCACCAAACCTCCAAATCTCTCATTGACACAAGGCCGTAATTATATGTTGTTGTAATAATAATA
The DNA here is from genome assembly GCA_018977245.1 of Lethenteron camtschaticum. Classification (NCBI taxonomy): domain Eukaryota; kingdom Metazoa; phylum Chordata; class Hyperoartia; order Petromyzontiformes; family Petromyzontidae; genus Lethenteron; species Lethenteron camtschaticum. The sequence goes on from WFAB01001727.1 coordinate 8,489, forward strand.
TGTTATAATAATATGTTATAATAATATGTTATAATAATATGTTATAATAATATGTTCTAATAATATAATATGTTATAATAATAATATGTTATAATAATAATATGTTATAATAATAATATGTTATAATAATAATATGTTATAATAATATGTTATAATAATAATATGTTATAATAATAATATGTTATAATAATATGTTACAATTATAATGTAGATTGGGGGAGGACACATCCCCCCCCCCCAATACTCAAATATGCTCAAGATGTCCCCCCAATTTGTTGCTATAAAAATATATATTTTTTAAATAATTGCGATGCTATGTTAATAAAAACAACAATTTGCTAAACCTTGGCCACAAAATCTGGACTTGTTTTCATATCACAATGCATAGATCTCTGTTTATATGATTGTGGTTATGGTTTTACTTTGTTAATCCCTAATCTCTGCCATTACATGCTATGAAACAAGAAAAGGTAAAACACAGCAATGTAATACAATATACTATTATACATTATTGTAGAAAATTAAGAAAAAATCCATCCCATGTGTTAATGAATTTTAAAAAAATATTTAGTGAGGAAATGGCAGGAAATGAGTTTTCAAATTTAGATATTGTTCTGGGGGGGGACCCCAGAGCCCCTGGAAGATTTGGTCCTCCCCAATGTTGACTCCATGTCTGCGGCCTTGCATTGACATGCTAGTTTCTCTACCCCACCCCCTCTCTCTCTGCCCCCTCTCTCTATTTAAGGCCTCGACACAGAGGCGTTGTTTCTCCGTGTTCCTGTTTGTGTGTCTCTCTCTGTGTGTCTCTGTGTCATCTCTCTTTTTGTGTCTGTGTGTCATCTCTCTCTGTGTGTCTATGTGTGTGTCTCTCTTTGTGTGTCTCTGTGTCATCTCTCTCTGTGTCTGTGTCATCTCTCTCTATGTGTCTATGTGTGTTATCTCTCTCTGTGTGTCTATGTGTATGTCTCTGTGTCTGTGTGTGTGTCTCTCTCTGTATGTCTCTGTGTCTTCTCTCTCTGCTTATGTGTCTGTCTGTGTGTCTCCGTGTCTGTGTTTTGTCTCTCAAATTGAACAATCTTTGGAAGAACGTAATCAACCAGTTGGGGTGTTGACTGTTATGTTAGCCGACTCTGTGTTGTATTGCATTACATTTCTTAGTTTTCTAGGTTTGTTTCCTTTTTCATTTGTACCTGCAATCGAAACGTCGTATGCTTTTATTTAATTATTATTTTATTTATACGTGACTTTACCAAATGAACCATATAGTTTCTTGCTTAAGTTTTAATGTATCTGCATCTGTCTCGCTACTTTGTAACTTTGTTTTATTTTAAATATTCACAATTTTTTTTTCATTTTTTACCAGGCCACGCCCGCGTGAGCTGCTGTACCGCTCTTGTTTTCAGAAGCGACCTGCCCACAACAACAACAACAAGGTGAGGCTCGTCAACAGCGTGGCGGTGTTCACTCTAGACGCGTGGTGGTGTTCACTCTGGACACGTGGTGGTGTTCACTCTAGACGCGTGGCGGTGTTCACTCTAGACACGTGGTGGTGTTCACTCTAGACACGTGGCGGTGTTCACTCTGGACACGTGGTGGTGTTCACTCTAGACGCGTGGTGGTGTTCACTCTAGACACGTGGTGGTGTTCACTCTAGACACGTGGCGGTGTTCACTCTGGACGCGTGGTGGTGTTCACTCTAGACGCGTGGCGGTGTTCACTCTGGACGCGTGATGGTGTTCACTCTAGACGCGTGGCGGTGTTCACTCTAGACGCGTGGTGGTGTTCACTCTAGACACGTGGTGGTGTTCACTCTAGACGCGTGGTGGTGTTCACTCTGGACGCGTGGCGGTGTTCACTCTAGACACGTGGCGGTGTTCACTCTAGACGCGTGGCGGTGTTCACTCTGGAGGCGTGGCGGTGTTCACTCTGGACGCGTGGCGGTGTTCACTCTGGACGCGTGGCGGTGTTCACTCTGGACGCGTGGCGGTGTTCACTCTGGACGCGTGACGGTGTTCATTCTGGACGCGTGGCGGTGTTCACTCTGGAGGCGTGGCGGTGTTCACTCTAGACGCGTGGCGGTGTTCACTCTGGACGCGTGGCGGTGTTCACTCTGGACGCGTGACGGTGTTCATTCTGGACGCGTGGCGGTGTTCACTCTGGAGGCGTGGCGGTGTTCACTCTAGACGCGTGGCGGTGTTCACTCTAGACGCGTGGCGGTGTTCACTCTGGACGTGTGGTGGTGTTCACTCTCGACATGTGGAGAGGAAAACGGGGAATCAGGAGGGAAATCCATACGACTACTAATTTGGGAAACTTTTTCACTATATCATAAATATATTAATAAGTATAGACGTGTAAGTCACGTGTGACTGTGTATATGCATGATGTGTAGATGGTGTGGATATAACTTTTTTTCTGTCTGCGGCTGTTGCTTCCTCTGCAGAATTGGTCTGATGGAGCAAAGACACTCGGCACAGCTCGGTACGACAAGGAAACAATGCGATCGGTGTGCATACAGCACGAATTCTACTGCAAATTTGACACGACACCAGAGAACTCACACGGGAGAGAAACCCTACAAGTGCAGTGTGTGTGGGAAGGCGTTTGCACAGTCATCTCCTCTTGTAATACACCAGAGAACACACACGAGAGAGAAACCCTTCAAGTGCAGTGTGTGTGGGAAGGCATTTGCACAATCATCTTCTCTTGTAATACACCAGAGAACACACACGGGAGAGAAACCTTTTAAGTGCAGTGTGTGTGGGAAGGCGTTTGCACAATCATCTTCTCTTGTAATACACCAGAGAACACACACGGGAGAGAAACCCTACAAGTGCAGTGTGTGTGGGAAGGCGTTTGCACAGTCATCTCCTCTTGTAGCACACCAGAGAACACACACGAGCGAGAAACCCTTCAAGTGCAGTGATAGAACACACACGAGAGAGAAACCCTTCAAGTGCAGTGTGTGTGGGAAGGCGTTTGCACAGTCATCTGGTCTTGTAGATCACCAGAGAACACACACGGGAGAGAAACCCTTCAAGTGCAGTGTGTGTGGGAAGGCGTTTGCACAGTCACCACATCTTCAAAGACACCGGAGGACACACACGGGAGAGAAACCCTTCAAGTGCAGTGTGTGTGGGAAGGCGTTTGCACAGTCATCTGTTCTTGTAGAACACCAGAGAACACACACGGGAGAGAAACCCTTCAAGTGCAGTGTGTGTGGGAAGGCGTTTGCACAGTCACCACATCTTCAAAGACACCGGAGGACACACACGGGAGAGAAACCCTTCAAGTGCAGTGTGTGTGGGAAGGCGTTTGCACAGTCATCTGGTCTTGTAGAACACCAGAGAACACACACGGGAGAGAAACCCTTCAAGTGCAGTGTGTGTGGGAAGGCGTTTGCACAATCATCTTCTCTTGTAACACACCAGAGAACACACACGAGAGAGAAACCCTTCAAGTGCAGTGATAGAACACACACAGGAGAGAAACCCTTCAAGTGCAGTGTGTGTGGGAAGGCGTTTGCACAGTCATCTGGTCTTGTAGAACACCAGAGAACACACACGGGAGAGAAACCGTTCAAGTGCAGTGTGTGTGGGAAGGCGTTTGCACAGTCACCACATCTTCAAAGACACCAGAGAACACACAAGCATCAGAAGATCCACCAGGAGTGGAGTCTGAAATCAGCTTGTGAAAGTCAAAGTGCTGCAATGAGCCCATCCCTTATCAAACAAGAACCGGAAAAGAATCCCAGCTTGGACACTTTTAAAGGTATCAAGGTGAAATATGAAGAGGTGAAGGTGAAATGTGAAGAGGTGATGGTGAAGAGCGAAGAAGTGAAGGTAAAATGTGAAGATGAAGATTCAACTCCAAAATCGGACCTTCACATCGATGGAGGCAACGTGAAGCAGGAGGAGAATTCTGACAGTGAGGCAGAGCGAGGCAACTTCCAGCAGTTTGTGGAAGTGGAGGTGTGGGTGGACTTCCTTCGAGACAATACAAAGTCAAATGGAGACCCGGTAGATGTGTAATCCAGAGACGATGTCACTCCAATAGATGCACCTTTGTCACAGGCCTTGAATGACAAAAATGTGAAGTTGAACACTCGGTTCCTAGGTTCAACCTGCAGGGTAAGAACGGCCAGTCTTTGTGGACCTGTGTGTTGGGTAGATCTCTAACCAGGAGCGAGAGCCAATAAGCTCCCAAGCATTCACTATGTTATCATAATTGCATGTATATTGTGCTTGCTTAATTGCCTCGGCAATTCGGAGTTTTGCATCGTATCTCATTTCAAACACTCGAAGAGCATCCCCAAGTAGCAGCTGCCCCTGTGTGGCACAAGGTGGTGGCCCTGCACCGGCCTGCATGTGGAAAAGAGCCTGTCTGTAGGGGGCGATGGTTGATGTAGCATCTCAGTTGTGGAGTTTGTAGGTAATGTTTAGAATTTGCTACATTTTGACCCAGAAGCCAGCATGCAATGGCCGACTCGTTTTGAATGGTGCATTAGTATGTGGTACATACACTGTTTAGCAGATGGTGCGTATTTTTTTTAATTAGCTTGTTAATATGATGTAACCTGATTCAGTATATTTCAGTGCAGTAATTCAATTTTGTTAATATGCCTGTCAATAATTTAGAATGAATACTTGTCTGATGGTGTGCGTACATGTAACCTTTTGTCTATAAGCGTCAAACATTGAATAAGTCATGTTAGTGTAGTGCCGTAGATGGGCCACACTTACTGGCAGTGGTGGACAGGGCCCATCTGCAGGTAGCTCGGACCCCCAGGGGAGGGGCCACTGTGCCAGCCCAAGAGGGGGGGGGGCTGTTGGGGTCTCTAGGATCCTAAGCAGCTAAGCCCTCGGCGCCGGGCTCTAGGATCCCAGACAAGCCAGACAGCTGAGCCCCTTGGCGCCACCAACGGGGGGCTGTGGGGTATCTGGGAGCCCACACAGCCCCACCCCTCGATGGGCAAGAGGGATAAAAGAGCCGCTCCCCAGCCGATCGGGGCCAGTCGCAGCTCAAGACCCAAGACCAGCCGGCCAGCTTAGGACCCTGGACCCCCTCGTCCCGCTTGTCCTTGTAAGGGCCGGGACGCTGTGCGGGCCAGTGGTGGGACTCTGGGACTCCCGGCTCTACGTCCTTGTAAGGGCGAGTTCCGAGGAAGCCAGAGTCTAGACCCGCACCTTGGCTGGGTCGGGTCAATTAGCCTCCCCTAGGGTAATTGTAGCCGGAGGACCCCAGAGCGTAGCCAGAGTCAGGTACGCTAAGAGCATGCTGTGTCGCTATACTGTGTACCTAGGCTGTCTACCTAGGCTGTAACAGAGTATCAGGACTGTTGGAGTGTTGTATTATAATAAAGAAGTTACCTCTACAAGTGTCTCCAGAACTCATTACATTTGTCACTATATGGGTCTCTGTGTCGTGAGTCTATGGGTCTCTGTGCGAGTCTGTCGGTCTCTGTGTGAGTCTGTGGATCTCTGTGTGATGAGTCTGTCGGTCTCTGTTTGGTAAGTATGGGTCTCACCCACACAGCCACTCACTCACAAACCCACACACCCACCCACACACTCCCCCACAAAGATCCCCCGTATAGCCTTAACAGACTGTTGGGGCAAGTGCTGTTAGCGAGCACCTATGAAGGCCGGAACGGTACACGAGGGGGTGGGTGGCCAGCACCACGCCCGACCGCCTTTGTCTCCCCAGTGGCGATGTTTACACACCGCACCAAGTACTCATTTAAGGCTGAGTCGACCTAGGGGAAGCCCAGGACCGGTTCAGATAATCGTCATTGGTGTTAGCCGTGAGCGGGAATCGAACCCGGGTCACCAGGTTCATAGCGCAACGCACTAACCGCTACACTACCGCTCCCCACACCCACCCACACACTCACCCACACACTCACCCACCCACACACTCACCCATCAGCCCACGTCTTCTCCAGCCCGTGCCCCGCCCACTTGAGCCTCTTCTTTCCGCTGGCTGGACATGCAGGCAGCGCCGCCCCTACAGGACACGCTGTGTGGGTGTAGTACTGCCCCTACAGGACGGTGTGTCGGTGTAGTACCGCCCCTACAGGACAGGGTGTGTCGGTGTAGTACCGCCCCTACAGGACACGTGACCAGTCAAGTTGACAGAGGGGCCCCCAAGAGGGGGCTAGGGGGGGGGGGTCACGTGATTGGGTCCCAGATCCTTCCCGAGGGTTCTGGCACAGCAGCACAACCCATGGCACCTGCAGGGTCTGTCTTGTGACCTCATGCACCTAGCCTGGCACAGCAGCACAACCCATGGCACCTGCAGGGTCTGTCCCGTCGTGACGTCCATTCTCAATGGCTGCTGCTGCTGTTGGAGGGAAAACCCGGAGGACCCGGAGACAAATCCAAGTGACCACGGAGAGAGACGCAGACTCCAAACATACAGCAGCAGGCGTCGTCAGGGTCGGGATCGAACCCACGACCCTTCCCGCACACCAGCAGTGATCAGGTCGAATCATTTGCAGGTACATTTTCGTTTTTATTCAGCATTGGGAGGTGTGCGTGTGACGCACGCGTGCACGTGTGTGCGTGTGTGTGTGCGCGTGTGTGCGTGTGCGTGACGCGCGCGCGTGTGTGTGTGTGCGTGCTCCCTCCGAGTCAGATGTAAAACTCCACAAGCCCTTAAACTACTCTGCTTAGACTTAGAAATTTCGTGACTGCAGGAATTCATATTCCACGGCTCTTTCGGTAAAGTCACGTAACAGATAGAAAAGACAATATTAATAAAAAATAAAGTGAATTAAAAAATCACGACGTTTCGATCCCAACACCAGACTGATGACCGATTTCGTCGCGATCGAAACGTCGTGATATTTTTATTCACTTTATTTGTTAATTCTTATTTTTCTGTTGCGTGACTATTAAACTGCGTTTTATTTTTTAGCAGGCGCGCAAAGCCCCACTGAGCTACTGCGTAGTGGTGGGCAGCTCCCACCACCACGTGGCCGATATCACCACCACGTGACCGATATCACCACCACGTGGACATTCATAGCAGCAGAAAAACCATGTCGAGCAGTCGTTCTTCACCTTGCATGGCCGCATTCTTCTTTAGAAGGTAAATCATCGAAAACACAAATCAATCACGGACACGTTAGTGACAGCGATCTCGTTTCACCAAACCCGATGAATTTATTGACGTTGTACATTTCTTCTTCGAACGACTGAGAACCGAAAGTGACGCAGGGCTGCAGTGAAGGTGGATAAAGCGCCGCTCTAAATTGGATTGGCAACAGAAAAGCCGGAGCAACCCGGAGGACAGATCCACGCGACCACCAATGGGTAGGGAGCGAGAGAGACACCGCAAACTCCAAATACACAGCAGCAGCAGCGGGCGTCGTTGTGGGGGTCTATGATTGAACCCACGTGCGCTCAGCTTACCGGGAGAGGTTCGTGAACATCTCCCAAGGCACGGGTGGCAAACTCCTCTCTCCGCAGCCCTGCAAAGCATCGCCCGCTCCCTCCCCTAGACCCTCACCCCAGCATCCGCCCACACCTCCGGGTTTTGTACGAGTGCAATTCATAGTGCGCGCGCGCGCGTGAGTGTGCATGTGAGTGAGTGTGCGCGTGCGTGTGCATGTGAGTGTGCATGTGAGTGAGTGTGCGCGTGCATGTGCACGTAAGTGTGCACGTGCGTGAGTGCGCGTGCGTGTGCATGTGAGTGAGCATGCATGCGCGTGAGTGTGCACTTGAGTGTGCATGCGCGTGAGTGTGCACGTGAGTGAGCGTGCACGTGCGTGCGTGCGCGTGAGTGTGCACGTGAGCGTGCACGTGAGCGTGCACGTGAGTGTGCACGTGAGTGCAGCTGGCGGGCTACGGGCACCGCGCGTCGCCCGACTGGCACTCGCACGCCTTGACGAAGGTGTAGCGGTATTGCTTGGAGGTGCCGTCGTCGCACAGGAGCACGGCGCTGCGCTCTTCCGTCACCGTCTCCCGGCAGCAGCTGCACTCGTGGACCACCCCGCCCATCTCGAACCTGGGCACGGGCACAGAGCGGGCGACGTTTAGCCAAGGGCGTCCTGTGGGGGTGGCACTTGGACATTACCGTGTCGAGGAGTGGGCAGGTCGCAACTTGGACACTACCGTGTCGAGGAGTGGGCAGGTCTCAACTTGGACACTACCGTGTCGAGGAGTGGGCAGGTCTCAACTTGGACACTACCGAGTTGAGGAGTGGGCAGGTCTCAACTTGGACACTACCGTGTCGAGGAGTGGGCAGGTCTCAACTTGGACACTACCGTGTCGAGGAGTGGGCAGGTCTCATCTTGGACATTACCGTGCCACGGTCAGGGCAGGTGTCAACTTGGACACTACCGTGTCGAGGAGTCGGCAGGTGTCAACTTGGACACTACCGTGTCGATGAGTGGGCAGGTGTCAACTTGGACACACCGTGCCACGGATTGGGCAGGTCCCACCGCGCGGGCCACTCACCGTGTCGAGGAGGGGCAGTTGCCGCTGCAGTGTCCCAGCTCGACGGGCTCGCTGACGCAGGAGCCCACGGAGATGCTCTCGCTGGTGGTGAACGAGTCGCACTTGGGCCGCGAGGTGTCGTTGCGCTCGCACTGCACGGGGCAGCAGCCCGACTCGTCGTACGTGGGCGGGCTCTGCGCGCAAAACACACCGACGCCGGACGGACCGTTTCACCGCCACGAACCGCCAAAGCCACCGACCACCACCGTTTGGGAAACCGTCGGCTGTTTGGAGGCGGGCGCTGTTCGTCTTAAACCCTTCCCCCTGTTACGAGATATCTGCAAGTTGTAACTCTACACGGCTGTGAACTCAGACTCACCCTACACAGCTGTGAACTCAGACTCACTCTACACAGCTGTGAACTCAGACTCACTCTACACAGCTGTGAACTCAGACTCACTCTACACAGCTGTGAACTCAGACTCACTCTACACAGCTGTGAACTCAGACTCACTCTACACGACTGTGAACTCAGACTCACTCTACACGGGTGTGAACTCAGACTCACTCTACACAGCCGTGAACTCAGACTAACTCTACACAGCTGTGAACTCAGACTCACTCTACACAGCTGTGAACTCAGACTCACTCTACACAGCTGTGAACTCAGACTCACTCTACACAGCTGTGAACTCAGACTCACTCTACACGGCTGTGAACTCAGACTAACTCTACACAGCTGTGAACTGAGACTCACTCTACACAGCTGTGAACTCAGACTCACTCTACACAGCTGTGAACTCAGACTCACTCTACACGGGTGTGAACTCATACTCACTCGACACGGGTGTGAACTCAGACTCACTCTACACAGCCGTGAACTCAGACTCACTCTACACAGCTGAGAACTCAGACTCACTTTACACGGGTGTGAACTCAGAATCACTCTACACGGCTGTGAACTCAGACTCACCCTACACAGCTGTGAACTCAGACTCACTCTACACAGCTGTGAACTCAGACTAACTCTACACAGCCGTGAACTCAGACTCACTCTACACAGCCGTGAACTCAGACTCACTCTACACAGCCGTGAACTCAGACTCACTCTACACAGCTGTGAACTCAGACTAACTCTACACAGCCGTGAACTCAGACTCACTCTACACAGCCGTGAACTCAGACTAACTCTACACAGCTGTGAACTCAGACTCACTCTACACGGGTGTGAACTGAGACTCACTCTACACAGCTGTGAACTCAGACTCACTCTACACAGCTGTGAACTCAGACTCACTATACACAGCTGTGAACTCAGACTCACTCTACACAGCTGTGAACTCAGACTAACTCTACACAGCTGTGAACTCAGACTCACTCTACACAGCTGTGAACTCAGACTCACTCTACACGGGTGTGAACTCTGCCATAACTGAACACAGGTGTGTGAGTGGCCAGGGCCTTCCTCTGGAGGGTGACGCCGCCAAACCGGGAGGCGAACCTTGCAGCTGGACAGGTCGAAGGCGGCGCAGCTCGTCACCGTCTCCACGAGGGCCGCGCTGCCCTGGTGCGCCGCACACGAGAACTGCACGCAGCTGTCCGACGGGTGCCTCCAGCTACTGCCAACCTATAGCGGGCGGCAGGGGTGGTGGTGGTGGTGGTAGAGTTAGGGGGTGGGTGATGGTAGTGGTGGTGGAGGAGGTGGAGGAGGTGGTGGTGGTGGAGGAGGAGGAGGTGGAGGAGGTGGTGGAGAAGGAGGAGGTGGAGGTGGTGCTGGAGGTGGAGGAGGTGGTGGTGGAGTAGGTAGTGGTGGAGGGGGTGGTGGAGGTGGTGGAGGAGGTGGTGGAGGAGGTGGTGCTGGTGGTGGTGGTGGAGGAGGTGGAGGAGGAGGTAGTGGTGGAGGAGGTGGTGGAGGTGGTGGAGGAGGTGGTGGTGGAGGAGGTGGTGCTGGTGGTGGTGGTGGAGGAGGTGGAGGAGGAGGTAGTGGTGGAGGAGGTGGTGGAGGAGGTGGTGCTGGTGGTGGTTGTAGGGTTAGACAGTCAGACAGACAGACAGACCCTTACCTCATAGGACTTATCGCCGTACACGCAGGCATCTGTTGGGGGAAGGGGGGCAGAGAGGCGACAGCGGCGTCTTGAGAGTCACGGACGGACGCGGCGTGAACGTCGCACAAACTCCTCCATCCCACCACCACGGAGGGTCTTCCCCTTTGTTAGCGAACTCTGAACTCCAACCCCAAACCAAAACCACAACCCTAACCACAACCCCACAACCCAAACCCACAAACCCACAACCCCAACCCAACCCCACAACCCCAACCCAAACCCACAACCCCAAACCCCAACCTTAAACACATAATCCCCAACACCAAACCAAACCCACAACCCTAACCACAATCCCAACCCAAACCCACAACCCCAACCACAACCTTAACCACATAATCCCCAACACCAAACCCACAACTCTAACCACAACCCAAAACCACAACCCCAACCACAACCTCAACCCCCTATGGTGCAGTGCCGGGTCTCCGCGTGACCACTGCCGTTGCTGCCGATGACGAAACCGGCGCGCGACCCTCACCGCACTGCAGGGCCGGGCAGCACGCATCGGAACCAGCGGCCGGGACGACGTTGACCCCCGGGGGCACGAGGGGGTCGGCTGGAGGCACGGCACGGCCGACGACTCCACCTGTCCACCAGCCAGGCAGGACTTCTGGTCGCAGCCTTCCAGCCAAGTGTCACCAGCCTGCATGGAGGAGGCAACACACACACGCCCACAGACTCAGCACTGCCCATAGACTCAGCACTGCCCACAGACTCAACACTGCCCATAGACTCAGCACTGCCCATAGACTCAGTACTGCCCATAGACTCAGTACTGCCCCATAGACTCAACACTGCCCATAGACTCAACACTAAGTCGGCACTCACGTATTGGGGATGTGGTCGCTTGTCCAGCAGTCTGCAAGCCACGAGAGAGGGGAGAGAGAGGGGAGTCAGCATCTGTGTTTAGACTGGAGGATTAAGAATCTATTGCATTTCATGGCAATAAAACAGGAGGTGCGTTAAGATGTTTAAACACCAAATACATAAATATCACTCACGGGGAATCAAGTCTTTATCGTAAGTGCCCTGTACTCTGACAGGCGCGTCGCCTTACCAGGACAAGCGTCCACACACAAGCCGCGTGGCCTTACCAGGACACGCGTCCACACACAAGCCGCGTGGCCTTACCAGGACACGCGTCCACACACAAGCCACGTGGCCTTACCAGGACACGTGTCTACGCACAAGCCATGTGGCCTTACCAGGACACACGTCCACACACAAGCCGTGTGGCCTTACCAGGACACGTGTCCACACACAAGCCGCGTGGCCTTACCAGGACACGCGTCCACACACAAGCCGCGTCGCCTTACCAGGACACGCGTCCACACACAAGCCGCGTGGCCTTACCAGGACACGCGTCCACACACAAGCCACGTCGCCTTACCAGACACGCGTCCACACACAAGCCGCGTGGCCTTACCAGGACACGCGTCCACACACAAGCCGCGTGGCCTTACCAGGACACGCGTCCACACACAAGCCGCGTGGCCTTACCAGGACACGCGTCCACACACAAGCCGCGTGGCCTTACCAGGACACGCGTCCACACACAAGCCACGTGGCCTTACCAGGACACGCGTCCACACACAAGCCGCGTGGCCTTACCAGGACACGCGTCCACACACAAGCCTCATCGCCTTACCAGGACACGCGTCCACACACAAGCCGCGTGGCCTTACCAGGACACGCGTCCACACACAAGCCACCTCGCCTTACCAGGACACGCGTCCACACACAAGCCACGTGGCCTTACCAGACACGCGTCCACACACAAGCCGCGTGGCCTTACCAGGACACGCGTCCACACACAAGCCGCGTGGCATTACCAGGGCACACGTCCACGCACAAGCCTCATCGCCTTACCAGGACACGCGTCCACACACAAGCCACGTGGCCTTACCAGGGCACACGTCCACGCACAAGTCCGAGCCGGCCTCCTGCAGCTTCTGGCCTTCGGACAGAAGCAGCCCTCACCCACCCACACGCTGCCCTCCTCGGCACTGCACGGGACACACACACACGCGTGTGTGGGCACGTGTGGACACACGGGGGGGGGGACACACACACGCGGGGACATGTGTGAACATGTGTGGGCACACGCGGGGATGTGTGGGAGTGTTGGAGTGCTGGGAGTGATGGAGTTTTGGAGTGATGGAGTGATGGTAGTGTTGTAGTGATGTGAGTGATGTGAGTGATGTGAGTGATGTGAGTGATGGAGTGATGTGAGTGATGGAGTGATGGTAGTGATGGTAGTGATGTGAGTGATGGAGTGATGGAGTGATGTGAGTGATGGAGTGATGGTAGTGATGTGAGTATGGAGTGATGTGAGTGATGGAGTGATGGTAGTGATGTAGTGATGCGAGTGATGTGAGTGATGTGAGTGATGGAGTGATGTGAGTGATGGAGTGATGTGAGTGATGGAGTGATGTGAGTGATGGAGAGATGTGTGTGATGGGAGTTTTGGAGTGATGGTAGTGATGGTAGTGTTGGTACTGATGGGAGTGATGTGATGATGGTGATGATGTGATGATGTGAGTGATGGTGATGATGGTAGTGAAGTGAGTGATGTGTGTGATGTGAGTGATGTGAGTGATATGTGTGATGGTAGTGATGTGAGTGATGGTGATGATGTGAGTGATGGTGATGATGTGAGTGGGGCTGAGGGCTCACGTCTCCACGCCGCAGGTGATCTCCACCTTGGCTGCGCACGCCTTGTACACCAGCTGGCCCGGGCACTCGAACGCTGCGAAAGACATTGAACAACAATCTCTCTAGAGATGCCGCTTGTTGATGTTGTGTAGTGTATAGTGTAGTGTATAGTGTATGGTGTAGTAGTGTATAGTGTAGTGTGTAGCGTAGTGTATAGTGTAGTAGTGTATAGTGTAGTAGTGTAGTGTAGTAGTGTATAGTATAGTGTAGTGTATAGTGTAGTAGGGGAGTGTTTTTTAATTTGAATGTTCACCACAAGCACTGTGTGTGGCTAATGCAGTGACATGATTCCTTGCTAAAGGTTTCTGTTTGGGGTTTTAACATCTTAACACGACTCCTGTTTCATTACTGGCAGAAAGGGTAAAACCACTTCTCTGTCTTTTTTGTCTATTTGCGTTCCAAACGTCCGACGTTTCGGGACACGCTCCTCCCCCCGTCCCCCACCCCCGGGCACGACTCACGGCAGCGTCCTTGGGACAGCGACCTCCAGTCGACGCACTTCCCCACGCGACCGCACTCCGCCGCGGCGGTCTGCGCGCTGGAGCAGTCGATCTCCGTGCGGTTCGCGACGCAGTGGTCGAACTTGCAGCCCTCGTGGTACCCGCTCAGGTCCACGTCGTCCTTGCACGACTTGAAGTTCCTAGCCGAGGAGGTGGTGGAGGAGGAGGAGATTGAGATGGGCGAATGGCAACATCCTACGGAGAGACGCGAGCGAGCGACGAACTTACGGCGTAGGGGGGGGGGGGGGTGCTGTAGCGGCTACACGTGGATAGACTCCTACCCCAGGGGGGGGGTGGGAAGAGGCAGTAGATGGAGGGGGGGAGGAGGTAGAGGGGGAGGTGGTGGAGGGGAGGAGGGGGAGAGAGAGGGGTGGTGGGAGGAACGACCCGCGGGTCGCTAGCGAGGGAGAGGGTCGCGAGCGAGTGAGAGGGTCGCCAGCGAACGAGCGAGCGAGCGTCTTACTCCAGGATCAGCTGGTCGCAGATCTTGGCGCCTTCGCAGTCCGCTGGTGGCGGCGGCGGCGGCGGCTTGCATCCCCCGCCGGGCGGCAGCTGGGGCCTCACGCACTGCGGCCTCGCGGCGTCAGCGATCAGCCAGTCCTGCGCCGTGGCCAGGCAGCAGTTGTCGACGGGCCGCGACGCTCCGTCCCGCCCGGAGCAGTCGTCGGTGCGGTCGTTGTTGCACCTCCCTGGGGGGGGGGGAGGTGCAGGAGTGGGAGGGGAGGTGGAGGAGTGGGGGGGGGGAGGAGGAGCAGGAGGGCGCGACCGCGACAGTCATTCTCAGAATCTGAATATTTTGGATTGATCTTCCCTGGGAGGCATCCGATGAGATGTGTTGCTCTGTTGTTCCAGAGATGTCCAATAGGGGCATGCTGTCAGAACAACAACAACAACAAACACAACAACAACAAACACAATACTCACAGACACGATAGGAGTGCAGAATGTATGAAAGGTAAACAAATCGCTTCGAATCGACGCGCAAATTAAATTTTAACTTTTTTTTTCCATCTTGCCAGGTGCGAGGCTCCAGCTGAGCTGCTACGAAGCAGCTCAAATTGTCAGAAGCGACGTGGCCATCACGAACGATAGCAGCTCAATCACGTGGTCTGATGTCGTCATCATCATCATCACGTGGACATTCATAGCAGCAAAATAATCTAAATCAACTTCTACACCATCAGTTTAACACGTAGGCTTTCGCGACCAATATTATTCATAATCAACGTTTTTGGGTTTAGATCGCGTTATTTATAAATGTGTTGTAACCCTCCACCATTCTGGCGAATTGCCCGATGATGCCGGATGCAATTACCAGCGAAACATCACAGTACTCAAATTGTAAATGTTGTGGTTTCACGCTTCAACACACCGGTGGGCTAAAGCAGTGAACTATTTGTCTTTTGTCAACGTGACACTTTTTACTGATTGGCTGTGTCGGGTGGTGGAGGGTTACGACACATTTCTACACCATCACCGTCTACACCGTCTACACCGTCTACACCATCACCGTCCCCACGTACCGCACTGTCCCTCCGTGTTGTCTCCGAACAGCTCCCTGGGCACGTCGATGAGGAAGCCCAGGCCGTTGAACTGGATCTTGACGCGGATGTCGGCGATCACCACGAAGTCGTCCGTCTTCACCGACGACACCTGGAAGCCCTTGTCGGTGAACGGAGCCTTCTTCGTCTGCCCGTTCAGCTGGATCTGAGGGTGCGAGAGACGGTGCGGAAACGTCAGAAACAAACAAGCAACGAAGTCATCCTCCAGCGGCAGTAGCGGTGGCGGCGGTGGCTTTTGATCTGGGCCGTCAGATAGACGGTCACCATGCCGCGTGCTTTCAGATGCTAGATACACTGCACTATACACTACACTATACACTGCACTATACACTACACACTACACTATACACTATATACTACAATACACTACACTATACACTACACACTACTATACACTACACTATATAGTACAATACACTACACTACTATACACTACACACCACACGACTATTATACACTACTACACACTACACACGACTATACACCACACTACTATAAAAACTACTCGATAAACTCAACTATACAAAGCTATACAATACCATACACTATACACTACAATACTACTATCACCAATTACATTGGTCGCAATGGCGGGGGGTGGGTGGCGGGGCAGGGGGGCGGGGCAGGGGGGCGGGGCATGGGGGGCGGGGCCAGGGTGGTGGCTGACCTTGCGCAGGGCGAAGTCGACTTCTGAGGCGAGGCCGACGCGCAGCTCGTTGCCCTTGTAGACGATGATGAGCGTGCGGGGGCACGACACGTGGTGACGTGCGTCGCAGTCGAAGAATTCGGCGCTGACGGAGAGGTCGTAGGTCTTCTGCTTCTCCTGCAGCAGCACGTAGCTGCACGGGTCGAGCAGCGTGAACTTCACGCCGTCGAACGTGCGCATGTGGGGGTCTCCGTAGCCCGTGCAGAGGCCTGCGTGGCGGGGGTGGGTAGTCGGGGTTAGGGGGGCGGGGGGGGAACGCTGTTAAGACGTAATAACGTCGGTGTTTATTTTCTTCTTGGGTCAAAGATGGCGTAAATATAGAGAAGTTTAATCTTGTAGTAGTAGGTTTTTACCCTTTCAACTGGTACAAAACTGACACCTTTATACAAGGCATCATGTTTGCAATAACCACAACACAAGCAGTCAAAATGCAAACAAAAAGAAACAACTCTGATGATGATAATGATATGCACTGTCCTTGAAGTTGATTGGTCCACACCTGAGACAGCTTTTCTTAGAGCCTAGTCTCCATTGGTGTTGGACCAGATGACGACAACTGAAAGACAGTGCACTATCAGAGTATTGAGAGCTCGGGGAAAGCATTTACACTATGAGACATCTCCATTACCAGTGGCAAAATATAGTAGTAGGTTTTTACCCTTTCAACTGACTGCTTGTGTTGTGGTTATTGCAAACATGATGCCTTGTATAAAGGTGTCAGTTTTTGTACCAGTTGAAAGGGTAAAAACCTACTACTATATTTTGCCACTGGTAAAGGAGGTGTCTCATGGTATAAGTTTAATCTTGATTTGAAGCTTTCGTGACTGCAGGGATCCACACTCTTTGGTTCTTTCGGTAAAGTCACGTGGGTAGAAAATCAATAATAGATCACGACGTTTTGTCTGAGCCCACTTCAGCAGTTTTCTCTTACTGTGGTTGTCCCTGCCTGATGACGATTGCTTGTGTTGCTGTATCAAGTACTTAGCTGTATCAAGCACGATAGCTGTATTTAAGTACTATAGCTGTATCAAGTATTTAGCTGTATCAAGTACTTAGCTGTATCAAGTACTTAGCTGTATCAAGTACTTAGCTGTATCAAGTACTTAGCTGTATCAAGTACTAAGCTGTATCAAGTACTAAGCTGTATCAAGCACGATAGCTGTATCAAGTACTTAGCTGTATCAAGCACGATAGCTGTATCAAGTACTAAGCTGTATCAAGTACTAAGCTGTATCAAGTACTAAGCTGTATCAAGTACTAAGCTGTATCAAGCACGACTGCTGTATCGTATCCCCCGAAGCTTCCTAAGTCGGGTGGGTCCGTTAGTCGCGGCGGAGTCCCCCGTAGTCCCGCGCCCGCGATCGTCGCCACTCACAGTCGCACTGCCAGTGGAAGCAGCAGCCGTCGACGTCCGGGGCGCGCACGGGCTTGCGCCCGGAGACGCACACGGGCGCCGGTAGCTCCACGCAGGGCCTCTTCTCCATGCTGACCTTGGAGCCGCTGCCCAGGCACGTGGCCACCATGCAGTCGGCCGTGTTCCACGTCTCTCCGAGCTGCGGGGGCGGCGGGGGGACGACGCGAACGCAGCAGCGGTGGCGTTAGCGTGACATGACACGGAGCCGCAGCGTGATATGACACACAACACTATATACTGTACTGTACACTACACTATACACTACACTATACACTACACTATACACTACACTATACACTGTACTGTACACTACACTATACACTGTACTGTACACTACACTATACACTACACTATACACTACACTATACACTACACTATACACTGTACTGTACACTACACTATACACTGTACTGTACACTACACTATACACTACACTATACACTACACTATACACTACACTATACACTACACTATACACTACACTATATACTACAATATATATTAGACTATACACTACTATACACTACACATTACACTATTCACTACTATACACTACACTATATACTACACTATACACTACACTACACACTACACTATTCACTACTATACACTACACTATATACTACACTATACACTACATTACACACTACACTAGTCACTACTATATTACACTATACACTACACTACACACTACACTATTCACTACTATACACTACACTACTATATTACACTATACACTACACTATTCACTACTATACACTACCATAGAATGCACGACACACTACACGACACGACTAAATACCACTATACACTACACTGTCCACTACATCAAACACTCACCGCGCACCGGACAAACTACGAGCGGCCATTCTACAGCGGAAGGCCCCGTCCGTCGCCGTCACCGCCCGGCGTCACGAGCTCACCGCGCGAGGTGGCACCAGGGCGTCGCAGTCGCCGATTGGTGGAGGCTTTGTGGGCGGCGGCTTTGTGGGCGGAGCCTTGGTGGGCGGAGGTCTGGTGGGCGGAGGCTTAGCGGTGGTCCGCACGGCCGTGACGAAGGCCGTGGTGGCCGGGCACGGCACCACGCTCGCCTCCACACCCGAGCAGTCCGGCCTGCAGATGGCCACACGGCACTTGCCGTCCCGCTGCGTGGTGTTGTACAGCACCTCGCCTGGGGGGCACAGAGAAACAAGAGGGGTTATGAAGGTTCGGAACCAGCCGGCAGCCCTGGTTAATACTGCGAATTGCGTATCGAGCGTAGAGATACCGCTGCTACTGCTACTACTACACTTGCCGTCCCGCTGCGTGGTGTTGTACAGCACCTCGCCTGGGGGGCACAGAGAAGCCAGGGGGTTATGAAGGTTCGGAACCAGCTGCCAGCCCCTGGTTAATACCGCGATGTGCTACTACTGCTCTTGCATCGTGCTGATTGGCTGTGGCTCTGCCATCATCCACTCAGTGGGCTGAGTGTGATTGATGCTGATTGGCTGTGGCTCTGTCATCGTCCAGCAAAATCTCATTGTCACTGAGCGCGCATAACTGAAAGGTCGATCGTCAATTTTTGGCATGGAGATACGCGGAAAATGGTTATGCTTTTGGACCATCCGCGTTTTTGGAATTGTATGTGGCCATCCTTCCCGTCATTCGTGCGGATAATCGAGCATCTCCAGAGTACGAGTGAGATTTAGAACTAGACTGGCGCACGCACCTGCAGGGGTGACCGTCTTGCCGGCAGTGCAGAAACACGGAGCTGCAAACACAAGCAGAGGTAGGAGAGGCATCATCAGTCACCAGGCATCAACAGGTCACGTTCTAAACCATGGGACCAGAGGTCGCTAACGGGTTTAGATTCCTTACCCGTACCCGGCCGCACCAGGGTCGCAAACGGGTACCCGTACCTGGCCGTACCCTACCCTACCCGTACCCGGCCGGGTACGGGTAGGGTAGGGTATGGGTATCGGGTACCTGATTGCGACCTCTGGGATGAAGCCATGTTGCAGGCACGGGTGGGTTGATTCTAGGAACTTGAATTGTGAGAAGAGACAAGACGTTGGGAAATGAGTGACAAACAGTTACTCACCAGTGACTCACGGTCTACCCGTACCCGGCCGCACCAGGGTCGCAAACGGGTACCCGGCTACCCGTACCCGGCCGGGTATCGGGTAGGGTACAAGTACCCGGTTGCGACCTCTGCATGGGACTCTTTGAAACTTTCTTTATTTTACCAGGTGTAAGGGCCACTAGGCTGCTTAGCTCTCTGTCAGAAACGACCTGGCTATCACAAACAATAGCATCTCACCTGATGAGGGATGCTTGTGTTGCGCCCAAAACGTCGTTATTTATTTCATTTTATACCCACGTGACTTTACCGAAAGAACCAAAGAGTATGGATTCCCGCAGTCACGAAAGCTTCAAGTCAATATTGGCTAATCATCATCACGTGGACATTCATAGGAGCCAAATGATGAATCGAAACGCGTGATGTCAGGGTCGGGATCGAACCCACAACCTCCTGCATACCGGGCGAGAGAGTTAACATCACGCCTAATAGTGACACAACGGTTTAACTAAAATAGTATTGACATTGAATCAACACTACACAACACTATACACAACAGCACTATACTACATTGAAAACGAATTTCTGTAGAACTGCTTTGTAAGATTAGTTAGTTGTGCTTCCCTCCACACCTCCGATTAGTGCAGTTGGCTACTTACATAAGTACTACACTATACACTACATACCACACTATACACCACTATACACTACATACCACACTATACACTACATACCACACTATACACCACTATACACTACATACCACATTATACACTACACTATACACTACATACCACACTATACACCACTATACACTTCACTAATATACACTACACACTGCTGTACACGTACACTACACTATACACTACGCTATACACTACATACCACACTATACACTACTTTACACTTCACAATATACACTTAAATAACATACAGTACACTATACACTCGATACTACACGACGCTATACACTACACAACTATACACTACACTACACACTACACTACACACTACACTATACACTACACTACACAGTACACTATACACTACACTACAAATACACTACAAATACACTACACTTACACGATACACTACCATGCACTACACTATACACTACACTATACACTACTACACACTACACTATACACTATACTACTATACACTACACTATACACTACACTACACATTACACTATACACGATACACTACCATGCACTACAAACTACACCACACACATACAAACGCGCCAACGAAAATACCGCCCCCCCCCGCCCCCATCCCCTGGCCATCCCCCCCCTCTCACTCGTGACGCGGATCTCCGTGGTGGCCTCCGTGGTGACGGCCGCCGTCTCCGTGGGTGCCGGCGGCGCCGCCGTCGTGCCGAGCGACGTCCCGACTCCTGCCGTGGTCGCCGGGACCTCGGCGCAGCACACGCGGATCTCGTAGTTGTAGCAGAGGCCCAGCGGGCCGCTCTGGTCCACGTTGCGGCACACGAGGCCCACCGAGGCGTCGCAGCTCACCGCCTGCCCGTTCGCGGACAGCGGCTCGTCGGGCAGGCGCGTCGAGCGGCAGTCGACGCTCTCCACGCGCTGGCTGGGCCCGCACGGCGGCCCACGTGACGCCGCCATCTTGTCGAACGTCTCGAAGTCGCCGCCGTCGTCGCCCGGCGAAGGGCTACTCACGTCGAGCCACTGGGTCCAGCGGCCGGAGCATTCTGTGAGAGGGCGAGTTTGTGTGGGTCGGTGTGCGTGTGTCGGTGTGTGTGTGTGTCGGTGTGTGTGTCGGTGTGTCAAGTGTCAGTGTATGTGTCAGTGTGTGTGTGTCGGTGTGTGTGTCGGTGTGCGTGTGTCGGTGTGTGTGTGTGTCGGTGTGCGTGTGTCAGTGTGTGTCGGTGTGTGTGTGTCAGTGTGTGTGTGTGTGTGTCAGTGTGTGTGTGTGTGTGGCGTTCCATTCTTATGAGCCAAGTTAATTATTATTTTGTTATTACATGTATCATCGTTCGTGAGGTGTTGTTTACCTCTCAATTCATTAATTTGTTCCTCGTCTGATGGTGGCCAAATTGTGTCTGGCGAGGTCAAACTTCCGTTCAATGGGTGACCCCAGGGGATACTTTCCCGTGTTAATCCCAAGCAGTGGAATTCAAATATTCGATGTGCCGAATCTCTCGGTTTATTTAAGAATAATTTTTTACTTCAAGGGCTTATCTCCCCATTGATTTGGTTTTGTGTTTTGGGAATGTGGGGGGTGGGGTAGGTTTAAGAATTGCGTGAGTTATTTACTTGGTTGCTTTTAGCTCTGTGCAGTACCTCACGACCTCTGGGTTAAACGTTCTTTATCGTGTAAATTCTTCTTAATATTGTTGATTATACTCTTTGGTTCTTTCGGCAAAGTCAAAGAGTATGGATCCCTGCAGTCATGAAAGCTTCAAATCAAGATTGTTGATTATGTTAAATACATAGTTATCTGATGATGGAGGTGGTGTATTTTCACCTGATGATGGTGGTGGTGTTGGTTCTTCTCCTGATGATGGCGGTGGTGTCTTTTCTCCTGATGATGGTAGTTGTGTCGGTTCTGGTGGTGGTTGAGTGGGTGGCACCTGAGATGTTTCTTCCCCTGATGATGGAGGTGGTGTCTTTTCACCTGAAGATGGGGGTGGTGTCTCTTCTCCTGATGATGGTGGTGGTGTCGGTTCGTCTCCTGATGATTCTTCTGATGATTGTGGTTGTGTCGGTTCTGGTGGTGGTTCAGTGGGTGGCACTTGAGATGTCTCTTCTCCTGATGATGGCGGTGGTGTCTCTTCTCCTGATGATGGCGGTGGTGTCTTTTCACCTGATGATGGAGGTGGTGTCTTTTCTCCTGATGATGGTGGTGGTGTCTTTTCTCCTGATGATGGCGGTGGTGTCTTTTCTCCTGATGATGGCGGTGGTGTCTTTTCACCTGATGATGGCGGTGGTGTCTTTTCTCCTGATGATGGCGGTGGCGTCTTTTCTCCTGATGATGGCGGTGGTGTCTTTTCTCCTGATGATGGCGGTGGTGTCTTTTCTCCTGATGATGGTGGTGGCGTCTTTTCTCCTGATGATGGCGGTGGTGTCTTTTCACCTGATGATGGCGGTGGTGTCTTTTCTCCTGATGATGGCGGTGGTGTCTTTTCTCCTGATGATGGCGGTGGTGTCTTTTCACCTGATGATGGCGGTGGTGTCTTTTCTCCTGATGATGGCGGTGGTGTCTTTTCTCCTGATGATGGCGGTGGTGTCTTTTCACCTGATGATGGCGGTGGTGTCTTTTCTCCTGATGATGGTGGTGGTGTCTTTTCTCCTGATGATGGTGGTGGTGTCTTTTCTCCTGATGATGGTGGTGGTGTCTTTTCTCCTGATGATGGTGGTGGTGTCTTTTCTCCTGATGATGGCGGTGGTGTCTTTTCACCTGATGATGGAGGTGGTGTCTTTTCTCCTGATGATGGAGGTGGTGTCTTTTCTCCTGATGATGGAGGTGGTGTCTTTTCTCCTGATGATGGCGGTGGTGTCTTTTCTCCTGATGATGGAGGTGGTGTCTTTTCTCCTGATGATGGTGGTGGTGTCTTTTCTCCTGATGATGGCGGTGGTGTCTTTTCTCCTGATGATGGCGGTGGTGTCTTTTCTTCTGATGATGGGAGTGATGTCGGTTCTTCTCCTGATGATTCTTCTGATGATGGTACTTCTGTCGGTTCTGGTAGTTGTTCAGTGGGTGACACGTTGGTAGTGATGGGTACTTCAGTTGGTATCTGTTCTAAGCAGCAAAAACGAACTTCAAAATCGTAGCAGCTTGGTGGGTATTGGTCTTCGTTCCAGCAACTGAATCCCGTGTTCTTGTTACAAGTGGCTTTGAGGCCTAACAACTGCCATTCGTAATCACGGAACCGAATTCCTCGGCAATCAATGTTTCCTACTGAATAGCCGGGCTTACAAACTACTTCGCCTGATTCAACGATTCTTTGGTAGCTTTCAAATTCTCCTCCTTCCGTGCCAGGCGTTGGTTGATGTTTGTTATACCACTCAGACCACGTTCCCGAACAACCTGGTTGTTCTGGTGGTGAGGGTTTCGTTGTTTCCT
This sequence comes from Lethenteron camtschaticum, assembly GCA_018977245.1. Classification (NCBI taxonomy): domain Eukaryota; kingdom Metazoa; phylum Chordata; class Hyperoartia; order Petromyzontiformes; family Petromyzontidae; genus Lethenteron; species Lethenteron camtschaticum. The sequence continues at coordinate 32,080 of WFAB01001727.1, forward strand.
GCTTCGGAGGTTTAGTGGGTGACACATGAGTTGTCTCTTCACCTGATGATGGCGGTGGTGTCTTTTCACCTGATGATGGCGGTGGTGTCTTTTCTCCTGAAGATGGAGGTGGTGTTTTTTCTCCTGATGATGGCGGTGGTGTCTTTTCTCCTGATGATGGCGGTGGTGTTTTTTCTCCTGATGATGGCGGTGGTGTCTTTTCTCCTGATGATGGCGGTGGTGTCTTTTCTCCTGATGATGGCGGTGGTGTCTTTTCTCCTGATGATGGCGGTGGCGTCTTTTCTCCTGATGATGGCGGTGGTGTCTTTTCTCCTGATGATGGAGGTGGTGTTTTTTCTCCTGATGATGGCGGTGGTGTCTTTTCTCCTGATGATGGTGGTGGTGTCTTTTCTCCTGATGATGGCGGTGGCGTCTTTTCTCCTGAAGATGGAGGTGGTGTCTTTTCTCCTGATGATGGAGGTGGTGTCTTTTCTCCTGATGATGGCGGTGGTGTCTTTTCTCCTGATGATGGCGGTGGCGTCTTTTCTCCTGAAGATGGAGGTGGTGTCTTTTCTCCTGATGATGGTGGTGGTGTCTTTTCTCCTGATGATGGCGGTAGCGTCTTTTCTCCTGAAGATGGAGGTGGTGTCTTTTCTCCTGATGATGGAGGTGGTGTTTTTTCTCCTGATGATGGCGGTGGTGTCTTTTCTCCTGATGATGGCGGTGGCGTCTTTTCTCCTGAAGATGGAGGTGGTGTCTTTTCTCCTGATGATGGTGGTGGTGTCTTTTCTCCTGATGATGGCGGTGGCGTCTTTTCTCCTGATGATGGAGGTGGTGTCTTTTCTCCTGATGATGGTGGTGGTGTCTTTTCTCCTGATGATGGAGGTGGTGTCTTTTCTCCTGATGATGGCGGTGGCGTCTTTTCTCCTGATGATGGAGGTGGTGTCTTTTCTCCTGATGATGGTGGTGGTGTCTTTTCTCCTGATGATGGAGGTGGTGTTTTTTCTCCTGATGATGGCGGTGGTGTCTTTTCTCCTGAAGATGGAGGTGGTGTTTTTTCTCCTGATGATGGAGGTGCTTCAGTCGTGCTTTGTTCTAAGCAGCAAAAACGAACTTCGAAGTCGTAACAGACTGGAGGACTTTGGTCCACGTTTAAGCATCTGAAGCCTGTATCCTTGTTACAAGTGGCTTTGAGCCCTAGCAACTGCCATGCGTAATCAGGGAACTGGGCAGCTCTGCAGTCAATATTTGCCACTACATAACCAGGATTGCAAACAACATTTCCTGAGTTTACGATGTTTTCGTAACTTTCAAATTCTCCTCCTTCACTGCTATACGTTGGCTGATGCACGTTGTTCCACTGAGACCAGGACCCCAAGCAAATTGGTGGTGGGGATTTGGTCGTTTTTGGCTTTGGTGGCTTGGTGGGTGGCACTTGAGTTGGCTCCTTTGGTGGTTTGGTGGGTGGCACCTGGGTTGGCTCCTTGGGTGGTTTGGTGGGTGGTGCATGGGTTGGCTCCTTGGGTGGTTTGGTGGGTGGCACTTGAGTTGGCTCCTTGGGTGGCTTGGTGGGTGGCACTTGAGTTGGCTCCTTTGGTGGTTTGGTGGGTGGCGCCTCGGTTGGCGGTGGCTTTGGACAGTTGCTCACGCAGGTGGAGGAGCCCACCTCTGAGAGCATCTGTCCCTCTGGACAGAAGCAGCCTTCACCCACCCAAGAGTCCTTCTCTTCAGCACTAAACGAGGAAAGAATAACAATTTATTTACACCTGTAAGGCACATTCCATCCTTAGATCCCAATGCTTCAACAATAGAGATCCATAGCGAAATTATGCACCACACACTTGAATTCTGATACAACCTTTAACGTAATATATGATAACTAGCTGTACTACCCGGCTTCGCCCGGGACTGGATTCACCACGCCTTTGTCCCCCCAGTGGCGATGTTCACACACCACACCAGTTACTCGTTTGAGGCTGAGTCGACCTAGGGGAGGCCCAGGACCGGTTGAAATAGTCATTACCGGTGGTGGCCGTGAGCGGGAATCGAACTCGGGTCGCCGGGTTCGTAGCGCAGCGCGCTAACCACTACACTACAATGCGTGACGCTTCCACATGCGCGGGTCACGTGACAGATTTGACGTCACAGCTCACATGCTGTGCAAAAAATCTGTGCATTATTGAGCTCCCCCCCCCCATGGTGTACAGTCTGGAAAGTACCCACATGGCAAATTTCCAGTTTGTTGCATGTCGGGAAGTACGCTAAACATTTTGAACAGACACACATAATCACAACTTTGCCTTTTATATGTATGGAGGTAATCTGGATGCATCGCTTATATGGTTGTTTCAGGCTATCTGACGTAAGTTTGATACTTCAAAATGCATTTGCCGTGCGCCTCTAGTTGGACAGGCGTGGTCTAATTGGGCACAGAATTACACGGACTGCGTCTCGTTTAGAGGAGCCGTGCAAAGCCCGTTCGAGCACTGCAGTTGGCCATGTCATGGCACTGTGGTTATCGTGGGTCTGACGATAGTCCGCATGATGGACGTGAAATTAACGATACTCCGCCAGTCATTGTGGGGTTGGTGCATTGGAAAAGGGAACGTGACCATTTGAGATTCACTGTATCGTCCTTTCACTGGTGGGGACCTGGGACCACTGGCTTCTTAATAACCACTCACTACTTGCAAATTCGGCAATTGATCGGTTGTCCAAAAGCTCAAAGTAGCATTTATTTCACTGCCAGTCTGCAACCTGTCCCGTTAACAATTATCTGGTGTAGGTTCTTGCAGGAAGGAGGGAAGGAAGGATGGGCGTAGAGGGAGAGTGGGGACGAGGGATTTGTGGGGTGGATGCGATTGTATCACCTGCTGACACCGCACACTTTGGAAATCTTGGCCACGCACGGCTTGTAGACCATGTTGCCAGGGCACTTGAACGCTGCAAGAGTCCAACAAACATCCATGCCGGCGTTAGCAGAAATGTCGTCAATGTCGCTGCTACCGGTCATCGCTCCACATTCAGATGTTGGTGATCAGTGGAGTTATCCAAGGCAACATTTACATCGTGATGTCCATTTAGATGCAAACTCTGCCCATACAGGGAGTGGCCTGTCTCTCATGGTGGCCCCCCTCACTGATTGTCGGCCCTTCCCACTGATCACAGGCTCCACCGACATCTCTGGTAGGTTCCACCCTTACCTCACCATGCATCGAGCATGCCAACACATTATCATTGCACCTTTTTTGGCAGTATCAAAGTATGAAAATAAGAATAGGTTATACGATATCTGGCAGTAAAAGACGCATCAAGATGATAATTGGGTTTTTTTACCCTTCTATCTGGCAACAAAACTGACGCCTTTTTAAAAGGAGTCATGTTTGCATAGACCACAATACCTGCAGTCGTAATGTCTCGGGTGTGGACCAACCAACTTCAAGGACAGTGCATACATTATCAGAGTTGTGTTTTTTGTTTGCATTATGACTGCAGGTATTGTGGTCTATGCAAACATGACTCCTTGTAAAAAGGTGTCAGTTTTGTTGCCAGATAGAAGGGTAAAAAAAAACAATTATCATATTTTTGACTGGCAAATGAGGTTCCAATGGTGAGGCATCAAGATGTTCAAACAGCAAGGAAGTCTGCATTAACCACACGTACTTGTGGTGAACATGCAAACAAGACATGCTCTGATAATATATGGGCATGTCTTTGAAACTGATTGGCCTGCACACGAAACAGCCTTCTCTATGGCCTAATCTCACCAGTGTCAGACCAGAGAAAATTCTCTGGCCTGACACTCGAATTGGGGTTCTTTATACTTCAGCGGTACACGTTAACTCGTCTTACATTTTAACTGCAATTTTACTAAATTACTGACGATTTTTCTCTGGTGCCTCAATATGTACCGCATGGGAGGCATGCTATGGAAAGTACATGATCAAAAATGACTATAATTATGCCAATATTTGTTATATCAAGCTGGCCAACCTCATGTGCTACTTCCAGAAAGGCATGCCAATGACACTGCTCTAAAAAAACATACGGTTTAGGAAATGGCCCCCGTCCCCCCCCGGGCACGACTCACGGCAATGTCCGCGGGACAGCGACCTCCAGTCGACGCACTTCCCCACGCGACCGCACTCCGCCGCGGCCGTCTGCGCGCTGGAGCAGTCGATCTCCGTGCGGTTCACGACGCAGTGGTCGAACTTGCAGCCCTCGTGGTACCCGCTCAGGTCGATGTCGTCCTTGCACGACTTGAGGTTCCTAGCCGAGGGGGGAGGAGGAGGTGGAGGCGATTGAGATGGGTCAATGGCAATGTCCCTCGGGAAACGTAAGTGACCGTGCAAACTCACAATGTGGATTTGTGTTGCGTCTGCACCATGGCCACATCTTAAGATGCTGTGCAGTGACAGTGGGCATAGTTCTCTGATGTGGTTTTGAGTTGTACAGTGTGTTGTTGTTCTCAGGTAAACTATAGCTCTTTTTACTTGACCAAGTAAGGCCCACTGGTCTATGTAGCTCTTTTTCAGAAGCAACCTAACCACACATAATGACGGCTCAACGAAGTGGCTTATCATGTGGAACATGTATCTGCAGCCATATACTCTAAACGCATGTTGATTCTAAATGTGGAAGAAAAAACCGGAGGACCAAGAAAAAAATCCACACGACCATGGGGAGCACATGCAAACTCCATGTATACAGCAGGCGTCAGGGTCGGAATCGAACCCACGACTTCCTGTATACCAGGCGAGGTAGTTAACATCTTCTAGCCACCGTGGTGATGATGATGATGAGAGAGAAAGACGCAGACTCCAAATATACAACAACAGGCATCGTCAGGGTCGGGATCGAGCCCACGACCTCCTGTGCACCAGGCGAGGTAGTCAACATCTCACTAGCAACACTGTCTACAGGCATCGTCAGGGTCGGGATCGAACCCACGACCTCCTGTGCACCAGACGAGGTAGTTAACATCTTCTAGCCACCGTGGTGCTGATTATTATGAGAGAGAGACCCAGACTCCAAATATACAGCAGCAGGCATCGTCAGTGTCGGGATCGAACCCACGACCTTCTGCGTACCACGCAAAAGTAGTTAACATCTCCTAGCCACCGTGGCACCCTCCAAGCAAACTCTGGGCTGGTTTAGAAAACGTCTGGGTTGTAACCAGGTTTGTTCAATGAATGCCTGGATTAGCGGATGTCATTGGCGTGGCCGGGTGTGAAAAAGAGCTTCAAGGTGGATTCCTTCACTATCAATACAGATTCTCATTCTGAACACTCGGACCTCTGAACCAAAGTCCACCAGAAACGTGCCCAGTCGATGCCAGAGGCAGTCTTGCCCCGCGTCTTGCCGTCGCGGCAATTGCCACTCAGGGATTGGCCCACCGAGCCCCACGTGCACAATTCAGGACACGCCCCATTAAAGAGCTGGTTTAAAAAAAATGGCGTCCAGGGAGCTTGCTCTGCAGTGCGATTGGTGGAGCGAGCGACAGGTAAGCCAAGGTGCGCGAAGTTTAATGAATACCAACATAAAAATGATGTCGTTAAATGGCCGTGTCGTACGTTGGAATCAACCTTCATGGATTGTTGACCCATTGGATAATAATGGCGATGAATTTGACGCGTCATTGCGGTTCGATGTTGACGTTGATAATTATTGATGACCTAATGCAACGCGTACGGCTGTCAGCTACGCGATGGTCATCTTGAGCGTTTGTTGTTGCCGTGTTACTATTTTAGTCAATTTTTGGCGTCAAAGTGTAATGTCACAAAACGGCGTTGGAGGCCACTCCCCCCTAGTATGGCTGCAATAAGTTAATTCTATTTTACGAGAGCAAAATGATCTTGCTTTGTTAAATCTGAGGTGAACTAATGCATGAATTGCAATCGGAGGGTTGTTGAAACTCCATGAAGGGTGCTGTCCGCCTTCTGCCGTTTGTTCTCTGGACTAACACTGGTTGTGAGTCGAGGCCAGAGATGAGGCTGTAGCTCTGGCAAGGCCGTAGCCACGGAGTGAACATTTAGGGGGACCAAATCTTCCCGGGGGTCTGGGCCCCCCCAGAACATTTTTTAAATTTTAAAACCAATTTCCCGCCTAAAAATATTGAAAAATTCACTAACACATAGGATGGACTTTTGATTAATGTTATACAATAATGTCTGATAGTGTATTGTATTACATTGCTCTGTTTTTTTCTTTTTTACCTTTTCTTGTTTCATCGTATGTAATGGCAGAGATTAGGGATTAATAAAGTACAACCATAACCACAATCATGTAAACAGAAATCTATTTTATAGCTATATATTGGGGGGGGGGGGGCATTTAGAGCATATTTGAATACTGGTATATATTATAATTACGACCTTGAGCTCGGGTGTAGGACAATTAGTTCCAAAGGCAGTGCGATCATTTTTATAATCACCATCAAAGCGTGTTTGTTTGCATGTTTTACCACAGCTAGGATGTGTGGTGCATGCAGACTTGATGATTCTTTGCAATAATGGGGTACTACTTGCTGTTTGATCATCTTACACAGATGTATTTCGTGCCTTAGTCCAAGGAGGGGAGAGGAGAATATTTATACAGTAGTTGTTTTTATTACACACAGTATACATGCTGTGTGTGTACTGTGTTTGTATTGTAAGCTACAGGCAACTCTGCTGAAGGGATATCTTGTTTTGCTTGCTCTGTACGAGGTGTCTGATGTAAGGTGGATCTTAGTTGTGCATTGCATTGTATGTTAATGGGATGATTTTGAAGTGTTTGATCGCCTTTGACTCCACGGAAATTGCTCGTGTCACGCGGTAGATGCCACGTGATGTGAAACGCTCTCGAAGCGACTAATTACAGAGTCACTGAATCAAATTTTCACCGTAAAATCAACCTGAAAGTCATCCCATGGCGGCACAAAGAAATGAAATGAAGGCAAGCCGCCACTTACTGTACCACTGTACAGTGCAATGTATCACTGCACCACGCACTGTGTCACTGTACCGCGTACTGTATAACTCAGTGCACTGCACCACTGTACTGCACACTGTGTAACTGTACAACGTACGTATCATTCAGTGTACTGTATCACCACCACGTACTGTGTGATTCAGTGAACTGTATCACTATACCAGGTACTGTATCATTCAGTGTACTGTATCACTATACCACGTACTGTATCATTCAATGTACTGTCATTTTGCTCAGAAAGTATTTTGTCATCATCTGCTCAGAAACTGCATTATAATGGAAGCTTTTCGCATTGTAACGGGTAGCGTTCCACGTCATGCAAAAACTGCCCTGATGGAAGAGCTGCGTTATAGCGACAAAGCACGTGTGAACACTACGAAGCGTTAAGCGAGGGCTCACGGTACTAGCATAGTAATGTGCCGAGTAAGGAAATGGACGACAATACGGACCAGCCAATAGCTCCACGCCCTTCGTCGCCGTCTTCCGTACGGCTGCTGACGTAGATTCTAAAGCATCGACTCCCGTGTCACCTTCATCTGGTTAAGCCCAGGTAACGACCGCGTCGGGCGCAAGCGGAGTGGTGCATCGCCAGCTCGCGCCAGAGGTCGCAAACGGGTTTTGATTCCTTACCCGTACCCGGCCGCACCAGGGTCGCAAACGGGTACCCGATACCCGTACCCTACCGAAACCCGGCTACCCGTACCCGGCCGGGTATCGGGTAGGGTACGGGTACCCGATTGCGACCTCTGGGATGAAGCCATGTTGCAGGCCCAGGTGGGTTGATTATAGGAACTTGAATTGTGAGAAGAGATGAGACGTTGGGAAATGAGTGACAAACGGTGACTCACCGGTGACTCACGGCCTACCCGTACCCGGCCGCACCAGGGTCGCAAACGGGTACCCGTACCCGGCCGGGTACGGGTAGCTGGGTATCGGGTAGGGTACGGGTATCAGGTCCCCCAACGATGGAGCACCGACCGCACCGCCGGTGAGCTGGCGCCGCGGACGCGCTGTGCCGCCTTACTCGAGGATGAGCGTGTCGCAGATCTTGGCTTCCTTGCAGTCCGAGGGCGGCGGCGGTGGCGGCGGCGTGCAGTCGGTGCCGGGCGGCAGGTCGGGCCTCGCGCACTGCGACCGCCCGTTGCTGATGAGCCAGTCCTGCGCCGTCTTCAAGCAGCACTTGGCGATGCGCGCCACCCCGTCCCGCCCGGCGCAGTCGTCCCCGACGTTGTTGTTGCACATCCCTGGGGAGGTGGACGCATTCAGGTTGATCGTAACGATAATTATACGAATATTTACATTGGAAAAATTGGCGCGTTTTCATCCGTAGATGCCGGCAATGTATGGTAAACATCAAAGAACTGGTGGTGGTGGTGGTAGTAGTGTTGGTGGTGGGGGGGGCAAAGGACAATCTGAAAGAGGTGATTTTTCAAGATAGGACTTTAAACTTAGCTAACGATTCTGATTGTCGTATTAGCAAAGGCCGCAAAGGGCTGTTCCAAAAGCTTGGGAGTTGCACTAGCAAAAAAAACAAACCCCATCACCCCAGGCAGTGAGCCTTGACCTCGGAGTCCTTAAAAGGAGGCTATAGCTTCCTGGAAATACTTGGGGGCTAACCCAATGAGTGTCTTGCGGGTGCAGGGCAGCAGGTTCGGCCGCACCCGGTGTAGATTCAACTCAACATCAGAGCTTGGCTCCGTGAGTCCAGCCTCTTTGTCCAGTCTGCCACACTACATTACGTCCAGCGTAAACTCCAACGTGTTTACGGGTGGAACCCCATGTTCGACATTTTGCTACACGTTCTGGGAGTTTTATTTACAAATTTCGTCGATGTTTCTGTGAGAAGAGAATGGAAAACCTCATGCCAAACAACACGAGGTGGGAGAGCAGTGAATGCCGTTCATATCTTAAAATGAGCAGGTAAGTGTTGTTAAGGGTTGTATTGTTTTCATGGGTGGGATTCGGTCAAACTTGTGCCGAATGACAAGCCACCTGTGTTCTTATCTGTTCGCAAGTTGATCTGTTCGTGAGTCCAACTTTACTCCTGTCGATTCCAAACACGTTGTACGTAATGTACACTAAACACGGGGAATGGCTCATTGCTCACCCCGAGGCCTCATGACTTTGATAGTGCATTGTCTTTGAGCTGTACGCCTTTTGGCGTCCTCTGGTCGAGCACCAATTGGGTTGAGGCTCAAAAGAAAGCCGTCCCTTGGTCTGGACCAAACAGTTTTAAGGACAATGCATATATTATCATCGTGTGTTTTTTGTTTGTATTTGACTGCAGGTATTGTGGTTAATGCAGACATGAATCCTCGTAAAAAAGGTTTCAGTTTTGTTGCCAGAAAAAAGGGGAAAAACCCTATTATCACGGGGAATGGCTTTATAAGTTGTGTAACCTCCTGCAGATGTAGATGCCACCACCGCCGTCTATTGTGCAATGGTCCGAACAGGCAACTGGACATACGGGCAAGTTTGTTTGTATCTTTAAAAGTTCGTAAGATGAATGTTCATAAGTAGAGGTGTCCCTGTAGTAGCATGGGCTAGGGAGAAGTGATGGGTTTTAAGGGAGGAACTGAATCAGATTATAGGGAAGATTATTTGTTTTCGTGCAGTGGGATTTGGAGCGAGAAGGGCGAGTGAACAAAACCGTAACTGGGCACAGGGCAAGGGAGGCAGAGAGAAGGGCAGTAGCAATTCCCATCTCTGCCCCTTCCAGAACTCGTTATTATCTCTCCCTCAGCATCCACATCCCTGCGCCGGACTCCTCACACGCACCCACAAACGTGAACCCCACGCGACCCCGACGCTCGCGTGACCCCGCGTCCCCCCCACGTACCGCACTGTCCCTCCGTGTTGTCTCCGAACAGCTCCCTGGGCACGTCGATGAGGAAGCCCAGGCCGTTGAACTGGATCTTGACGCGGATGTCGGCGATCACCACGAAGTCGTCCGTCTTCACCGACGTCACCTGGAAGCCCTTGTCGGTGAACGGAGCCTTCTTCGTCTGCCCGTTCAGCTGGATCTGTGGTTGAGATTCGCGCGGAGACGCCCGTGACGTTATTCGAAAATAATTAGGCCAAGGAGAGGCTTCCTCACATTCTGTAACCCCCTTGTTCGGGAGGTTAAGCCAGCTCTGTTCTGTGCCGAGAGGTCCTGACAGTTTGTAATGGTATCAGACAGACTCGGTGTGCTTCACGTCACACGAGACGTGACGTAGCGCGCGGTGCTGACCTTTCGCAGGGCGAAGTCGACCTCGGAGGCGAGGCCGACGCGCAGCTCGTTGCCCTTGTAGGCGATGATGAGCGTGCGGGGGCACGACACGTGGTTGCGAGCGTCGCAGTCGAAGAAGTCGGCGCTGATGGAGAGGTCGTAGGTCTTCCGCTTCTCCTGCAGCAGCACGTAGCTGCACGGGTCCAGCACGGAGAACTTCGCTCCGTCGAACGTGCGCATGTGTGGGTCTCCGAAGCCCGTGCAGAGGCCTGCGTGCGTAAGGGGGTGAAGCGGGTACGGTTGTTAGAGCGAGAGGTTTAGTTCGTTGTGCTTCCCCCCGCACCTACGATTAGCGTGGTTGGCTACGTACGGTGCGAAAGAAGTTAAACATACACCCGTACGTACCGGGCACCCGTGAAATGCTGGACATTTGTCAAAGAAAAGCTTCATAGCTCATTGGATTCTTCCAGGTAAAATAAATATTCTGATTCTCAGGTAGAGATACGGGTAGACGACCTTCATTTACAACCATCGAAGAAACCGCTTGGGGGGGCGGAGTGTTGGTGCAGTGCACGTTAAACCAGGTGACCAGATTGTGATTTGTGACCATGAATAACACCGGGAGAGAGGCCACTGACAAGTCTCGCGGAGCAATTCACACACAGAGTGTGTACGCGGGAAGAGATTCTTCTCTGGACTTCTCCCGAAAAATCCTTTGCGTGTCATAATCAAGGAGACACCACCGCCATCATCGGGAGAAAAGACACCACCGCCATCGGGAAAAAATACACCACCTCCTTCAACACGAGAAAAGACACCACCTCCATCATCAGCAGATGACGGTCAAAGCGATTTGAAACTACCCCACCTCACCAACACTTTCTACCTTCTACCAGATTCATTCCACAGCTGCAGCTGCTGCACCGTAGGCAAGCGAATCCCAAGGTCTGTCCTTCACAGTATTATCTAAACATAATTGTGGATCGTCATAGATCGGACCTTCGTGAACCAAATACAGCCTGAATATAAATGTCTACGTAAATATTCTTAGTTTTTATTTTTTTCCGGTAAAGTCACGTAGGTTAAAAAAAAATAAGTAGCGCCCATCGGGAGCAGCACTCACAGTCGCATTCCCAGTGGGAGCAGCAGCCGTCGGCGTCGGGCACGCTCACGGCTTTACGTCCAGAGACGCACGTGGGAGGAGGCAGCACCACGCAGGGCCTCTTCACGGAGTTGACTGCTGAGCCGAAACCTACGCACGTGGCCACCATGCAGTTGGGAGCATTCCACGACTCTCCACGCTGAGGATGAGCAAGGGGGGGGGGTGGAAGGGGACGGGCACAAACGCAGCCACAGTGTCAGCGTCGACCGCTAGAGCAATGCTAAATAGGCCTCCCTAAGCCACCCCGGCTCTTAGCACCCTCCAATCAAATAATCCATCTAGCATGTGTGCACGAGCTGATTTCGTAGGGACAAGTCGATGGTGAATCGCTTCTTGGGTGTGTTAGTCTCAAATCTTACTACCTTCTGGTTTGTTAAATACACAGCCTCCTCTACTCATGAACAAGGTAGGTTCCAAAGGACTGTTCGTAAGTAGATTTGTTTGTGAGTCCAATTTTACCCCTCTCGATTCCAACCGTGTTGTCCAGCATGCACACTAAACATGAGGAATTGCTTTAAGAGTTGTATAATCTCCTATAGATATAGATGCCACTGGTTATTCATGTTCTGCACATGTAGATGCCACTATGGTCATGTATTGCGTGGCAGTTGAACTTACACCTCTTGGTCCGGACAGCTGCAACTGGACAGATGTGACGGGTTTGTTTGTATTTATGGAAGATCGCAAGTCGAACTTTCATAATTAGAGGAGTCCCTGTATCATGAATTGTCCTGTAATTAGTCTAGCCATGTCTTTGGCTGTGGTACAGTGCAATTTGCCTCCCACCAGTTTGTGATATCCTCCTTTAGATATTTCTTAAGGAGAGATATGCACGCATCTTGTCTCTTAAAATCGAGCCAATCTCAGTCCAAATATAACAATTCAATTTGCTTACTCACATTAATTTATTTTATACATATAGCCAAGTATATTACGTGCTTCCTTAAGCGACGAAACGTTACACCACTCATCGTGAATAATGCCCGTCTTATTTCCCCTCCGGTCATCCTCCGACACGAACTGGCGTCGCACGCGGTGGCACGCGGCAGAGGTCGCAAACGGGTTTTGATTCCCTACCCTTACCCGTACCCGGCCTCACCAGGGTCGCAATTGGGTACCCGTACCCTACCCGATACCCGGCTACCCATACCCGGCCGGGTATCGGGTAGGGTACGGGTATTGGGTACCCGATTGCGACCTCTGGGATGAAGCCATGTTGCAGGCGCGGGTGGGTTGATTCTAGGAACTTGAATTGTGAGAAGAGACAAGACGTTGGGAAATGAGTGACAAACGGTGACTCACCAGAGACTCACGGTCTACCCGTACCCAGCCGCACCAGGGTCGCAAACAGGTACCCGTAACCGTACCCGGGTGGGTACGGGTAGCCGGGTATCGGGTAGGGTACGGGTATCGGGTACCCGATTGCGACCTCTGGCACGCGGATAACAATCGGGGTGTGTGGAGAGGGACAGAGGCTTGCCTTTCGTGGTGGGCTCAGAGCATTGCAGTCGTTGCTCGGAGTTGTTGACGCTTTGGTAGTCAACTTGGGTGGAGGCTTGGTGGGCGACACTTTTGTAGTCCGTGGTGGTGGTGGCGGCGGTGGTGGTAGATGTGGTGGTGTTGGTTTAGGTGGTTTTTCAGTGGGTTGATTTTTTGTCGTCTTCACGTGTGGCGGTTTTGTGGGTGACACTTTAGTCGTCTCTTCTTTTGGCGGTGGTGTCTTTTCACCTGATGATGGCGGTGGTGTCTTTTCTCCTGAAGATGGCGGTGGTGTCTTTTCTCCTGATGATGGCGGTGGTGTCTTTTCACCTGATGATGGTGGTGGTGTCTTTTCACCTGATGATGGCGGTGGTGTCTTTTCACCTGATGATGGCGGTGGCGTCTTTTCACCTGAAGATGGCGGTGGTGTCTTTTCTCCTGATGATGGAGGTGGTGTCTTTTCTCCTGAAGATGGAGGTGGCGTCTTTTCTCCTGATGATGGAGGTGGTGTCTTTTCTCCTGATGATGGCGGTGGTGTCTTTTCTCCTGATGATGGCGGTGGTGTCTTTTCTCCTGATGATGGAGGTGGTGTCTTTTCTCCTGATGATGGAGGTGGTGTCTTTTCTCCTGATGATGGAGGTGGCGTCTTTTCTCCTGATGATGGAGGTGGTGTCTTTTCTCCTGATGATGGCGGTGGCGTCTTTTCTCCTGATGATGGAGGTGGTGTCTTTTCTCCTGATGATGGCGGTGGTGTCTTTTCTCCTGATGATGGCGGTGGTGTCTTTTCTCCTGACGATGGGGTGGTGTCTTTTCTCCTGATGATGGTGGTGGTGTCTTTTCTCCTGATGATGGCGGTGGTGTCTTTTCTCCTGATGATGGAGGTGGTGTCTTTTCTCCTGATGATGGAGGTGGTGTCTTTTCTCCTGAAGATGGAGGTGGCGTCTTTTCTCCTGATGATGGAGGTGGTGTCTTTTCTCCTGATGATGGCGGTGGTGTCTTTTCTTCTGATGATGGGAGTGATGTCGGTTCTTCTCCTGATGATTCTTCTGATGATGGTACTTCTGTCGGTTCTGGTAGTTGTTCAGTGGGTGACACGTTGGTAGTGATGGGTACTTCAGTTGGTATCTGTTCTAAGCAGCAAAAACGAACTTCAAAGTCATTACAGCGTGGTGGGAATTGGTCTTCGTTCCAGCAACTGAAGCCCGCCTTCACGTTACAGGTGGCTTTGAGCCCTAACATCTGCCATGGGTAATCCAGGAAATCGGTTGCTCTGCAGTCAATACTTTCCACTGAATAACCAGGCTTGCAAACAACTGCACCTGTGTCCACGATACTTTGGTAGCTTTCAAATTCTCCTCCTTCACTGCCAAGTGTTGGCTGATGCACGTTGTACCACCGAGTCCATGTCTCTGAGCACTCCGGTCGTTCTGGTGGTGAGGGTTTCGTTGTTTCCTGCTTTGGAGGTTTAGTGGGTGACACCTGAGTTGTCTCTTCACCTGATGATGGAGGTGGTGTTTTTTCTCCTGACGATGGCGGTGGTGTCTTTTCTCCTGATGATGGCGGTGGTGTTTTTTCTCCTGATGATGGAGGTGGTGTTTTTTCTCCTGATGATGGCGGTGGTGTCTTTTCTCCTGATGATGGCGGTGGTGTCTTTTCTCCTGATGATGGCGGTGGTGTCTTTTCTCCTGATGATGGCGGTGGTGTCTTTTCTCCTGATGATGGCGGTGGTGTCTTTTCACCTGACGATGGCGGTGGTGTCTTTTCTCCTGACGATGGAGGTGGTGTCTTTTCTCCTGATGATGGAGGTGGTGTCTTTTCTCCTGATGATGGCGGTGGTGTCTTTTCACCTGATGATGGCGGTGGTGTCTTTTCTCCTGATGATGGCGGTGGTGTCTTTTCACCTGATGATGGCGGTGGTGTCTTTTCTCCTGACGATGGAGGTGGTGTCTTTTCTCCTGACGATGGCGGTGGTGTCTTTTCTCCTGATGATGGCGGTGGTGTCTTTTCTCCTGATGATGGCGGTGGTGTCTTTTCTCCTGATGATGGTGGTGGTGTCTTTTCTCCTGATGATGGCGGTGGTGTCTTTTCTCCTGATGATGGAGGTGGTGTCTTTTCTCCTGATGATGGAGGTGGTGTCTTTTCTCCTGATGATGGCGGTGGTGTCTTTTCTCCTGAAGATGGCGGTGGTGTCTTTTCTCCTGATGATGGCGGTGGTGTCTTTTCTCCTGATGATGGCGGTGGTGTCTTTTCTCCTGACGATGGCGGTGGTGTCTTTTCTCCTGATGATGGCGGTGGTGTCTTTTCTCCTGAAGATGGCGGTGGTGTCTTTTCTCCTGATGATGGCGGTGGTGTCTTTTCTCCTGATGATGGCGGTGGTGTCTTTTCTCCTGACGATGGCGGTGGTGTCTTTTCTCCTGATGATGGCGGTGGCGTCTTTTCTCCTGATGATGGCGGTGGTGTCTTTTCTCCTGATGATGGCGGTGGTGTCTTTTCTCCTGATGATGGAGGTGGTGTCTTTTCTCCTGATGATGGTGGTGGTGTCTTTTCTCCTGACGATGGCGGTGGTGTCTTTTCTCCTGATGATGGTGGTGGTGTCTTTTCTCCTGACGATGGCGGTGGTGTCTTTTCACCTGATGATGGCGGTGGTGTCTTTTCTCCTGACGATGGCGGTGGTGTCTTTTCTCCTGATGATGGTGGTGGTGTCTTTTCTCCTGATGATGGCGGTGGTGTCTTTTCTCCTGATGATGGAGGTGGTGTCTTTTCTCCTGATGATGGAGGTGGTGTCTTTTCTCCTGATGATGGCGGTGGTGTCTTTTCTCCTGATGATGGTGGTGGTGTCTTTTCTCCTGATGATGGTGGTGGTGTCTTTTCTCCTGATGATGGTGGTGGTGTCTTTTCTCCTGATGATGGCGGTGGTGTCTTTTCTCCAGATGATGGTGGTGCTTCGGTCGTGCTTTGTTCTAAGCAGCAAAAACGAACTTCGAAGTCGTAGCAGATTGGAGGACTCTGGTGCTCATTTAAGCATCTGAAGCCTGAATCCTTGTTACAGGTGGCTTTGAGCCCTAGCAACTTCCATGAATATTCAGGGAACTGGACAGCTCTGCAGTCAATATTTGCCACCGAATAGCCAGGACTGCACACAACATTTCCCGAGTTCACGATGTTTTCGTAACTTTCAAATTCTCCTCCTTCACTGCCAAACGTTGGCTGATGCACGTTGTTCCACTGAGACCAGGACCCCAAGCAAATTGGTGGTGGGGATTTGGTCGTTTCTGGCTTTGGTGGCTTGGTGGGTGGGGCATGGGTTGGCTCCTTGGGTGGTTTGGTGGGTGGCACTTGAGTTGGCTCCTTTGGTGGCTTGGTGGGTGGCGCCTGGGTTGGCTCCTTGGGTGGTTTCGTGGGTGGCGCCTCGGTTGGCGGTGGCTTTGGACAGTTGCTCACGCAGGTGGAGGAGCCCGCCTCTGAGAGCATCTGTCCCTCTGGACAGAAGCAGCCTTCGCCCACCCAGAAGTTTTTCTCTTCACCACTAAAAGAAACACAGACAATGGAGATCCATTGTGAACTTCCGTAGCAACGATGCTCGAACGTCCATCCATTTCTAATGGACGCAAAAGCTCTACACTTTAAGTCCGATACAACTTCGAAGCGATATGCTACAATATTGCAGATGCATACCTAAAATGTGTGTTTTAACCTGTTCGACACAAACTCTTTTGTTCTTTCGGTAAAGTCACGTAGTTAGAAATATAATAAAATAAAACAAATCACGACGTTTCGATTGCAACACAAGCAATCATCATCACCACCATCATCAGGTGAAAAGTGCCACCCACTACGTGACTTTACCGAAAGAACCAAAGAGTATGGATTCCTGCAGTCACGAAAGCTTCAAATCAAAATTGTTCGAAACAAGTTTGACATTTCATAATTCACTTACCGTGTGACTAAAGTTGGGCAAGCATGGTCTAATTGGGCACTCTCTCGTCCACTCAGCAAAAAATGTGCAACTGCATTACATACAGCAGTGAGGCCTCACTAATAACTTGATACAGCAAATCGGGCTGTGACGGTCCCACCTGATGATGGAGACTTGTGTTGCCTCCGAAACGTCGTGATTTTTATTATTTTATTTTATTAATTTGAATTTCAATATTTTTTACCTACGTGACTTTACCAAAAAAACTAAGAGTACAAGTTAGCAATGACCAATTCGGTATTTAATTGGCTGGCAAAAAATATTTCAAAGTGGCATTTTACTTTGACGACAGGTCTGCAAACTTTCCCGCCTAACAATTCTCTGGTGTGGGTTCCTGTGGGAAGGAAGGAATGTCGGGGATTGCTATTGGCTCGGGCTTAGAAGGTAGGAGATCAGAGGGAGAGTGGTGATGAGGGAGGTGGGGTGGATGCGATTGTATCACCTGCTGACACCGCACACTTTGGAAATCTTGGCCTCGCACGGCTTGTAGACCATGTTGCCAGGGCACTTGAACGCTGCAATAGTCCAACAAACATCCATGCCGGCGTTAGCAGAAATGTCGTCAATGTCGCTGCTACCGGTCAGCGCTCAACATTCAGAAATTGGTCTTCGGGTTATTTCCTTTCCAACTAGTTCATGCCATCATGAGTGGAGCACTTGTTCAGGGGATACTTTAGGTTTTTAAATAGTTTATTCCAATTTGTTCAGAATGCGGTCTATACCGTATGATTTTTTAACATTGTTTATGAACCGCAATCTCTTCCTTGCTGAGCAGTTACCTCAAACACAACATTTTCTCTGAGAAGCAATGGGTGGGAGACATGTTATGGATAATATATAAATGTATAATGCGCATTCCATCTGAGGATACCAATGTGCAATGCATGAAAATCAGGAAACAAACATTTTATCAGGGGCCACCGACCAAACTAAAGAGGTAAGGCTCAGTTTAAAGAGATGGGGTTTTCAAAGCACACTTGAATATATCTACCGACTCTGCCTGATTTCAAGTGGCAAGGGATTCCATAACTAGGGTGCCATGCTAACAAAAGCCCCATCACCAAAAGAGCACAACTTAGACCTGGGAGTAAGATAAGACAACGTCGATCATTTTAAAAAAATGATCATAGTGATGTGAAGCAGGCCAGCCTCATGTACTGCTTACAGAAAGTTGGCCAGACATTTTGGCACTCGGAACAAGGTGCCAATGACACTACCCTAAAAGGGGAAAAAACAACCAAAACATGACAGCCAACGTCTTCTTGGTTCTTTCGGTAAAGTCTAACCCAGCAGCTTAAATATACGCTGCCAAGCCTGGTGGTGCTCATTCAGATGCTGTCTTTCCGACAGACCTGTTCTTCACCTGAGGACGGCTGCTTGCGTTGTGGCCGAAACGTCGTGAGAATTATTTTATAATGTTTTATTTTTATTATTTTATTATTTCCCTTCTATGTGACTTTGCCGAAAGAACCAAGAAGATGAATCCCTGCAGTCACGAAAGCTTTAAATCGAAATGTAACTCACTCTTTGTTGTTGTTGTTGTTGTCGTATCCTCAAATCTTGTAACTCAATTTTAACCCACTTCCCAATGTGGTATCGACATGACAGCCAACGGTTTAGGAAATGCCCCCCCCCCCCCCCCCCGGGCACGACTCACGGCAGCGTCCTTGGGACAGCGACCTCCAGTCGACGCACTTCCCCACGCGACCGCACTCCGCCGCGGCCGTCTGCGCGCTGGAGCAGTCGATCTCCGTGCGGTTCGCGACGCAGTGGTCGAACTTGCAGCCCTCGTGGTACCCGCTCAGGTCCACGTCGTCCTTGCACGACTTCAGGTTCCTAGCCGAGGAGGGAGGAGGAGGTGGAGGCGATTGAGATGGGTCAATGACAATGCCTCCCAGGAAACAATGTGGTACCCTACCCGTACCCGGCCGGGTATGGGTAGGATACGGGTCTGGCGGGTACGGGTACGGGTACCCGTTTGCGACCCTGGTGCGGCCGGGCACGGGTACGGGTAAGGAATCAAAACCCGTTTGCGACCTCTGTGTCTTACTCGAGGATGAGCGTGTCGCAGATCTTGGCTTCCTTGCAGTCCGAGGGCGGCGGCGGCGGCGGCGGCGTGCAGTCGGTGCCGGGCGGCAGGTCGGGCCTCGCGCACTGCGACCGCCCGTTGCTGATGAGCCAGTCCTGCGCCGTCTTCAAGCAGCACTTGGCGATGCGCGCCACCCCGTCCCGCCCGGCGCAGTCGTCCCCGACGTTGTTGTTGCACATCCCTGAGGAGGTGGGGGTCGACGGATTAGCGCGGTGGAGGGCAGCAGAGTTGTTTGTGCTCGGGGTAGATTCAACTCGACGTCGGTATTGGCTCGGCGAAGCCAACCTCTTTGTCCAGTCTGCCATACTGTCTCAACTGGGATTGGTTCTACCTTGCTCCGGCTTCAACGCTGCTAAACCTGAAGTCATCCTCTCCGATGTGATTTCGGGTTGTGCCCCATGTCGTTTGCCATGATATCTAGCCACGTGGCGAATTGCCCGATGATGCTGGATGCAATTACCAGCGAAACGTCACAGTACTCAAATTGTAAATGTTGTGGTTTCACGCTTCAACACACCGGTGGGCTAAAGCAGTGAACTATTTGTCTTTTGTCAACGTGACACTTTTTTACTGATTGGCCGTGTCGGGTGGTGGAGGGTTACGACACATTTCTACACCATCACCGTCTACACCGTCTACACCGTCTACACCGTCACCGTCCCCACGTACCGCACTGTCCCTCCGTGTTGTCTCCGAACAGCTCCCTGGGCACGTCGATGAGGAAGCCCAGGCCGTTGAACTGGATCTTGACGCGGATGTCGGCGATCACCACGAAGTCGTCCGTCTTCACCGACGTCACCTGGAAGCCCTTGTCGGTGAACGGAGCCTTCTTCATCTGCCCGTTCAGCTGGATCTGTGGTTGAGATTCGCGCGGAGACGCCCGTGACGTTATTCGAAAAAATGCAGGCAAAGGAGAGGCTTCCTAACGTCCGAAAGAAAGATATCATCATGCCCCAAAGAGAGATTTCCTCACATGTTTGTGTGAGCTCAGTTTTGTACTTGAGAGCTCATTAGAGTCTGTAATCAATTAAACTTTATTCAATATCACGCCATTCACAATAGATTAGTCAAAGGGCGCGGCACAACGTAAGGCATTGAGCTGCAGAACCTTACAGCTCATCCAATGTTTGATGTCAGAAAAGCAAAATGGAGACTAGGCTCTAAGAAAAGCTGTCTCGGGTGTGGACCAATCAACTTCAAGGACAGTGCATATCATTATCATCATCAGAGTTGTTTCTTTTTGTTTGCATTTTGACTGCTTGTGTTGTGGTTATTGCAAACATGATGCCTTGTATAAAGGTGTCAGTTTTGTACCAGTTTAAAGGGTAAAAACCTACTACTACTTGTTAAAGAGCCTTCATTATCACCGACCTCCCCGTCAGCTCAGATGTACAACTGAGCATCATATGAACGACAAGACATCCCGTGCTCATGTATCAAAGATGGAAGTGTGCAGTATGTCGATGCCGAAAAGTAACAGGCCTTACGCAGAACCCCGGGGGTTACTCCACATGAACATTTTTTGTTTAGGCGAGCCTTGACCACGAAGACGTGAACGCTACCAGACAGACCCGATGTGTTTCACGTCACACGAGACGTGACGTAGCACGCGGCGCTGACCTTTCGCAGGGCGAAGTCGACCTCGGAGGCGAGGCCGACACGCAGCTCGTTGCCCTTGTAGACGATGATGAGCGTGCGGGGGCACGACACGTGGTTGCGAGCGTCGCAGTCGAAGAAGTCGGCGCTGATGGAGAGGTCATAGGTCTTCTGCTTCTCCTGCAGCAGCACGTAGCTGCACGGGTCCAGCACGGAGAACTTCGCTCCGTCGAACGTGCGCATGTGGGGGTCTCCGAAGCCCGTGCAGAGGCCTGCGTGGTGTAGAGAGGACAAAAGCTCATGCTGACCAGTTCCTTAAAAAAAATGTATCGGAGGCGGCAGAAGGCAGCAGTCAGTGGCTCTGGATGAAGAGGAAAGACCTCAGCTGGGCCCCGAAGTGAGAGGGCCAGGAGGTATGCAGTCAACAATGCTTGACTCAGGGAGGAGGACGCCCCTGCCATGCATAGTCCCATGGGATGTTGGCTATCAACAACAAGGCAACTCCTATGGACTAATTGGGAATGGGACGCAAGCGTAGGATTGATCACCCTAACGCTAGCCGCCTTTGGGGAGGGTGTATCGTGTGAAAGGCTGAAACACCCTAGGAACCAAAGGTACACTACTGACGATGCGCTCCCCAAATTTCACCAGGCTCATTGTTCATGAACTCTTGGAAGTGCTTGCACAAAGGATAGTAACATCTCATCCTGTGTTCTTGGAATGAACATAATTCGTCTTTTATATTAAATCTCTCCCTCTTCCTACCATTCGGCCCACTGTTCCAACACAACTGCAGATATCTGATTTCTCTGTTCTCTGAGTTCTCACAATCAGACGTTGCTTTGTTGATTGTGCTCGTTCCAAACCAACCTTATCGCAACACGAGCGGTCGTCATCGAAACGTCATAGTTTTAGATATTTTCTTTGAACCTATCTACGTGACTTTACCGAAAGACCCAAAGAATATGAATTCCTTCGGTCACGAAAGCTTCAAGTCGAGATTTAACTCATTCCCCCTTGTTCAGTGGACATGCAGCACAACACGTTTGTGATCGACAGGAGTAAAGTTGGACTTACGGACAAATCGACTTGCGAACAGACCTTTGAAGCCTAACTCGTTCTTAAGTAGAGGTAGCCCCTGTATCTATATACCTTTACGTGTATGTGGAACTTCTCTCGTTAGCCCCACTCACAGTCGCATTCCCAGTGGGAGCAGCAGCCGTCGGCGTTGAGCACGCTCACGGCTTTACGTCCAGAGACGCACGTGGGCGGAGGCAGCACCACACAGGGCCTCTTCACCATGTTCACCACTGAGCCGAAGCCTACGCACGTAGCCACCATGCAGTTGGGAGCGTCCCACGACTCTCCACGCTGAGGATGGGGTGGGGGGAGATGGAAGAGGGGGTGGCACGAACACAGTCACTGGGTCAGCACCGATGCTACAAAGTCCTCCCTGAGTCCTCACCAGGGAGTTTGGTAATACATGTTGTTTACGTCGTTTATTTTGAAAATTTGGTCACAGTTCCTATGATCACTGTTTCATTGCTTTTATGGCTTTATATTGGTGATTTTTGGAAAAGTTTTTCGGTTTGGCCATGTTTGTTTGTTGTAGTAGTACAGAGTTAGACTGATGGCCTTAATCTAAGTTGTCTAATTGTTGTTTGACTTGCATCCCACTGGGATTTTTGCACACAGCGCTGGTGTACGGTGCTTTTTCTGCAATATTTTGCTGTCTTTTCTTGGATTTTCTGTTTGCACTTAGTCACATAGTCACTTTAAGATGTTTTTTGTTCATGTTTTAGTTTTTTTGTTTGTTGCGGTTGCACCCGATTCAAGAGCCAAATGGCTCACAGGGCTACACCTAATAAATGAAACTTGAAACCATCTCTGACCGCCCTGCACAAGCCGGTTGCATCACGACGTGTCTGTGCTAAATAGCCTGAATCAAGCCAGCCTCATTCCTCATTTCACAATTAGACCGTCACTTTTGGCCAGTCCGCATTCATTTGTGAGCGACTTGTTTACCTGTTTTCTATCTTGCTGTTATGTCGGGGTTTGATTGTATTTCTTGTTGATAAAACTCGCTGACCCAATGCCCCGGCTGGACATCTGTGAAAGAGCTTCATGGCTCATAGGATGGATCCCTCCTCCTCCAGTCAAAATAAAGGTTCTGATTCAGCGAGAAAAATTCTGATTTCACACCATGCCCAGGGTAAAAAGCCACGAGTCACGATACTCGTAATGATGAACTAAATCTGCCCATAAAATTCGCTCCATCGTGTTCACGGTAAATATTTACGTTACAAAAACGTGCCGTCACTCGTCGTGAATAATGCCCATCTTGTTTCCCCTCCTGTTATCCTCCGACACGAACTGGCGTCACACGCATTGGGGTTACACGGAAAACAATCGGGGTGTGTGGAAAGAGGACCAGGGGCTTGCCTTTCGTGGTGGGCTCAGAGCACTGCAGTCGTTGCTCTGAGTTGTTGATGCCGTGGTAGTCAACTTGGGTGGAGGCTTGGTGGGCGACACTTTTGTAGTCCGTGGTGGTGGCGGCGGTGGTGGTAGATGTGGTGGTGTTGGTTTAGGTGGTTTTTCAGTGGGTTGATTTTTAGTCGTCTTCACGTGTGGCGGTTTCGTGGGTGACACTTTAGTCGTCTCTTGTTTTGGTGGTGGTGTCTTTTCTCCTGAAGATGGCGGTGGTGTCTTTTCTCCTGACGATGGTGGTGGTGTCTTTTCTCCTGATGATGGCGGTGGTGTCTTTTCTCCTGATGATGGCGGTGGTGTCTTTTCACCTGATGATGGCGGTGGTGTCTTTTCTCCTGAAGATGGCGGTGGTGTCTTTTCTCCTGACGATGGTGGTGGTGTCTTTTCTCCTGATGATGGCGGTGGTGTCTTTTCTCCTGATGATGGCGGTGGTGTCTTTTCACCTGATGATGGCGGTGGTGTCTTTTCACCTGATGATGGCGGTGGTGTCTTTTCACCTGATGATGGCGGTGGTGTCTTTTCTCCTGACGATGGTGGTGGTGTCTTTTCTCCTGATGATGGCGGTGGTGTCTTTTCTCCTGATGATGGCGGTGGTGTCTTTTCACCTGATGATGGCGGTGGTGTCTTTTCACCTGATGATGGCGGTGGTGTCTTTTCTCCTGATGATGGCGGTGGTGTCTTTTCTCCTGATGATGGCGGTGGTGTCTTTTCTCCTGATGATGGTGGTGGTGTCTTTTCTCCTGATGATGGCGGTGGTGTCTTTTCTCCTGATGATGGCGGTGGTGTCTTTTCTCCTGATGATGGTGGTGGTGTCTTTTCTCCTGATGATGGCGGTGGTGTCTTTTCTCCTGATGATGGCGGTGGTGTCTTTTCTCCTGATGATGGCGGTGGTGTCTTTTCTCCTGATGATGGAGGTGGTGTCTTTTCACCTGATGATGGCGGTGGTGTCTTTTCTCCTGATGATGGCGGTGGTGTCTTTTCTCCTGATGATGGCGGTGGTGTCTTTTCTCCTGATGATGGAGGTGGTGTCTTTTCTCCTGATGATGGAGGTGGTGTTTTTTCACCTGATGATGGCGGTGGTGTCTTTTCACCTGATGATGGCGGTGGTGTCTTTTCTCCTGATGATGGAGGTGGTGTCTTTTCACCTGATGATGGCGGTGGTGTCTTTTCACCTGACGATGGCGGTGGTGTCTTTTCTCCTGATGATGGCGGTGGTGTCTTTTCTCCTGAAGATGGCGGTGGTGTCTTTTCTCCTGATGATGGCGGTGGTGTCTTTTCTCCTGATGATGGCGGTGGTGTCTTTTCACCTGACGATGGCGGTGGTGTCTTTTCTCCTGATGATGGCGGTGGTGTCTTTTCACCTGACGATGGCGGTGGTGTCTTTTCTCCTGATGATGGCGGTGGTGTCTTTTCTCCTGATGATGGCGGCGGTGTCTTTTCTCCTGATGATGGCGGTGGTGTCTTTTCTCCTGAAGATGGAGGTGGTGTCTTTTCTCCTGATGATGGAGGTGGTGTCTTTTCTCCTGATGATGGCGGTGGTGTCTTTTCTCCTGATGATGGCGGTGGTGTCTTTTCTCCTGATGATGGCGGTGGTGTCTTTTCTCCTGATGATGGAGGTGGTGTCTTTTCTCCTGATGATGGCGGTGGTGTCTTTTCTCCTGATGATGGCGGTGGTGTCTTTTCACCTGATGATGGTGGTGGTGTTTTTTCTCCTGATGATGGAGGTGGTGTCTTTTCTCCTGATGATGGTGGTGGTGTCTTTTCACCTGATGATGGCGGTGGTGTCTTTTCACCTGACGATGGCGGTGGTGTCTTTTCTCCTGATGATGGCGGTGGTGTCTTTTCTCCTGATGATGGCGGTGGTGTCTTTTCTCCTGATGATGGCGGTGGTGTCTTTTCTCCTGATGATGGCGGTGGTGTCTTTTCTCCTGATGATGGCGGTGGTGTCTTTTCTCCTGATGATGGCGGTGGTGTCTTTTCTCCTGATGATGGTGGTGATGTCTTTACTTCTGGCGGTGGAGGCGGTGTGTTTTCCGGCGGCTTAACCTCCGTCGCTTTCACGGGAGGCTCAAGGGTTGAGAAAATCACCGGCCTCGTCATCGGTGTTGTTAGGATGATGGAGGTTGGCGCGGAAGTGGCTATGCAGTACTGGTTGTAGTCCACGTGGCCACCGGGGGTACACAATGTGAGGTACGTGCAGACTCCAACGCTGTCCGTTTCGTTCGCGATTACTCCTCCCAGGTCGTACAACTGTCCATCGTAACAGCAGCCGGCTGAATGATAAAACAATGACAACAGTCCAGTAAGCTCGGGGCCAGCGGTGTGCGTGCATTGTCACGCGACCAGGTGCAGATTCATGCGGATGCTGGGAATATAAACACCCGCGAGGCAAGGAGGAACACAGAGAATCTTTCCCACTGCAGGAAGGAGACCCCCTGTGACCGTGGAGTGGATGCCGCAAGGACTTAGATGAAGATGTCGGGGAGAAAGGATGGAGAGGCAAAATCCAGGAGTTTGGAGGCTACTACTGGACAGGGACAATCAAGGAAACGAATAAATGAAAATATAATTTCGAGGCTTTTTCCCCAGCAGTGTATGTATGTACGTTGAACTTCCATAGTACAGATTTTTCTTTGGGGGTTGGATCGCGTAGATATGAATGTGTCGTTAAACCCACCAGCACCCGACACAGCCAATTAGTAAGGTTTGTCACGTAAACACAACATGCCAATTTGCTACAAGTACAGCACTAACCGGCTTGTTGGAGAGCAAATCCACAACGTGTGCACAGCTGTGCTCGTGACGAATTGGCGTGTTCCGTTGACGTGACAAACCTTACTAATTGGCTGTCGGGTGGTGGTGGTGGGTTAAACGACACATTGATATTTACGCGATCTAACCCATAAAAAACGATATTATGGCTTATATTGGTCGAGGAAGCCTACATTCTAAAATGTTGAACTTCATTTCACAGTTTTTCTTCGATTTAAAGCTTTCGTGACTGCAGGGATTCATCTTCTTGGTTCTATCGGTGAAGTCACGTAGAACGGAAATAATACAATAATAAAAATAAAACATGATCTAATACAATTCTCACGGTGAGAATTGTATTTTATTATGTTTTTATAAAAAATAAAACATAATAAAATACAATTCTCACGGTGAGAATTGTATTTTATAACGTTGTATATTTTATTATTTTATTATTTCCCTTCTACGTGACTTTACCGAATGAACCAAGAAGAAGGTTCATTTCACAGCTTGCGTAGCCAACCGTGGCTAATCGGAGGCGTAGAGGAATGCCAACAAAAAAACTAAACACAACAAGACCGTTTCAGCAGCAGACTTCAGCCAGACAGAACCAGGAAAGTTACAAACACGCGGGCCGGATTGCCACACTCTGCGTCTCGTTACGCAACAGCTCCCCGCATGTTGCAAGACCAAGCCCCATAGCCCGGCCCTTACCTGGTTCGGAGCAGGTCAGGTTGGCGTTCTCGCACGTGCTGTAAGGAAACAGAACAAGCACGGGGCGTCACTCAGTGGTGCGTCCTTTGGGGCCGTCCATAAATAACGTCACGCGATTTTGGACAATTTTTGACCCCCCCTCCCCCCCCCCGTTCGTCACGCGGCGTCACAAAAAGTCAGACCCCCCCCCTCAAATATGACGTCACAAAGCTCTGCCCCCCCCCCCCCAATATATAAAACATGCTTCAAATCGCTTTAAACTATTGTCATTAATAATATATGCACAACATATCAGAGTTATGTTTTTTGTTTGCATTATGGCTGCAGGTATTGTGGTCTATGCAAACATGACTCTTCGTAAAAAAAGGTGTCAGTTTTGTTGCCAGATAGAAGGGTATAAAAAACAATTATCATATTTTTTTTACTGGCAAATGAGGTTCCAATGACACAATTATATTTAAGCAATCTGATCCAAACCCCCCCCCTCCCCCCCTTTACTGTTAAATAAAATGGAGGCTCTAGAATTGGTGTTGTCACAACTTCTATGATGACGGCCTTGGTAAACTCACCAGATTTGGCAGGTCTCCGACAGAGTGATCTCTCCGCCGGCTGGAATTTCTTGGTCTCCGAAGAAGCAGCTGCATTCCTCTTTGCGCACACAGCGCATCGTGTTCTCATCCAGGTACGGTGACTCGGACGGGCAGTGCGGGAAGCATCCTGTGTTAAAACACAGATATCGTGAGCACATCCTGTGTTAAAACACGGATATCTTGAGTGTATCCTATGTTAAAACACGGATATTGTGAGTGCATCCTGTGTTAAAACACGGATATCGTGAGTACATCCCGTGTTAAAACACGGATATCGTGAGTACATCCTGTGTTAAAACACAGATATCGTGAGTACATCCTGTGTTAAAACACAGACATTGTGAGTACATCCCGTGTTAAAACACGGACATCGTGAGTGTATCCTGTGTTAAAACACAGACATTGTGAGTGCATCCTGTGTTAAAACACAGATATCGTGAGTGCATCCTGTGTTAAAACACAGATATCGTGAGTGTATCCTGTGTTAAAACACGGATATCGTGAGTGTATCCTGTGTTAAAACACAGATATCGTGAGTACATTCTGTGTTAAAACACGGATATCGTAAGTGTATCCTGTGTTAAAACACGGATATCGTGAGTGTATCCTGTGTTAAAACACAGATATCGTGAGTGCATCCTGTGTTAAAACACGGATATCGTGAGTGTATCCTGTGTTAAAATACGGATATCGTGAGTGTATCCTGTGTTAAAACACAGATATCGTGAGTGCATCCTGTGTTAAAACACATATATCGTGAGTACATCCTGTGTTAAAACACAGACATTGTGAGTACATCCCGTGTTAAAACACGGACATCGTGAGTGTATCCTGTGTTAAAACACAGACATTGTGAGTGCATCCTGTGTTAAAACACGGACATCGTGAGTGTATCCTGTGTTAAAACACAGACATTGTGAGACGTGATGCATCATCGGCCTGGTGTCTGATGGTGTCCTCACGCTGTTGATGGCTACACCCGTCTCCCCTGAGGAAGAATATCAAGGCGAGAAAAGAAGGTGCGATTCTGCCGTGCGGGCCTAGTGAGTGCCTAGCGACGCACCTTCCATGGCGGGCAGGGGGATGGCGCCGGCCTGCGCCCGCTCCTTGCAGGTGAGCGGCAGGTTCCCGCACGGGCTGTAGTGCCACGTGCAGTCGCCGTCGTCCTGGTCGAAGAAGTCGCAGAACACCGCTGCAACGGGAAGAGCGCACGGGAGGGAAGTACCGCACGTTGGATCTCCCACCAGTGCACAAAAGTCGGACCGATTGGACATAGAAGCTGGCCTGATGATGAAAATGAAAAAAACACTAAAAACACTAAAACCCCCCAAAAAACGAAAAAAACCTAAAAAACTGTAAAAACCGAAAAAAACTAAAAAACACTAAAAACCGAAAAAACCATAAACACTAAAAAACTGAAGAAATACTCAAAAACTCAAAAAACTGAAATTTTACCCAAAAACCACTAAAAATCGAAAAAACCCCCAAAAACACTAAAAACTGAAAAAATACCTCGAAACCAAAAAAATGAAAAAATACCCCAAAACAACTAAAACCCGAATAAATACCCAAAAGACACCAAAAACCGAAATAAAAACCATAAAGCACTAAAAAACGAAAAAACACCAAAAACCGAAAAAAAAACAAAAAGCTAAAAACCGATGACGTGGGCAGTGACGGGGAAGAAACCGGCAACTATTTGGACGGGCATATGGAGAATGGGCAACAACAGGAACATTGCGAGTGGTGCTGTGGTTCGGAAAAATGGATGATACCTTGAAGAGAGAAAGACTTTTAACAGAGAATGGATTGAGGACATCGACCTAAGAGATCGGTGCCAGGAAGATGTGGCCACTACTTGAGCCATATTGGCACAAGACGGAGAATAGAAACACATGGCGAAGTGTGCAGTGGACACCAATGGGCCCAAGGCTCACAACGATGATGATGATGATGTGCTGAGTAGCTGCGAGCGACTTGCTCCGAGGAAAGTTGCTCAACGATCGAAACTTAACGTGACTCCACAAGCAAGGCACTTAACGAGTCAAAGCGTCACCATTGGAACCTCATTTGTCAGTAAAAAATATGATAATTGTTTTTTTTACCCTTCTATCTGGCAACAAAACTGACACCTTTTTTACAAGGAGTCATGTTTGCATAGACCACAATACCTGCAGTCATAATGCAAACAAAAAACATAACTCTGATAATGATATGCACTGTCCTTGGTGCTTTCGGTAAAGTCATCACGTAGAAGGGAAATAATAAAATAATCAAAATAAAACATAATAAAATACAATTCTCACGACATTTCGGCCGCAACGCAAGCAGCCGTCCTCAGGTGAAAAACAGGTCTGTCTTCTCAACAGACCTATTCTTGCCAGTAAAAAATATGACAGACCTATTCTTCACCTGAGGACGGCTGCTTGCGTTGTGGCCGAAACGTCGTGAGAATTATCGTATTATGTTTTATTTTTATTATTTTATTACTTCCCTTCTACGTGATGACTTTACCGAAAGAACCAAAAAGATGATTCCACAGTAACGTCGGTGCCAAGAGCCGGCAGCACCGCCCGGCGCTAACCGGACGCGGTTGGGGTCGCGTCCACTCACGGCAGCGGTCGGGCGTCCTCCACTTGACGCAGATGCCGGCCTCGTTGCAGGCCTGGGCGTAGGACGCCACGGCGGTGCAGAAGCACTCGCAATCGCCGCCCGAGTCGCAGGCGCACGAGTCGCGCACGCACGCCTCGAAGAAGGGAGCGCGGTCCACCTGGTGGGGTCAGGGTGAGAGGTAGATACGGGGTCATTGTTAGAGATGGGGTGAGGGTTAGAGGCTGGGTGAGCGTTAGAGACTGGGTGAGGGTTAGAGGCTGGGTCAGGATTAGAGACTGGGTGAGGGTTAGAGGCTGGGTGAGGGTTAGAGACTGGGTCAGGATTAGAGACTGGGTGAGGGTTAGAGGCTGGGTCAGGATTAGAGACTGGGTGAGGGTTAGAGGCTGGGTGAGCGTTAGAGACTGGGTGAGGGTTAGAGGCTGGGTCAGGATTAGAGACTGGGTCAGGGTTAGAGACTGGGTGAGGGTTAGAGGCTGGGTGAGGGTTAGAGACTGGGTGAGGGTTAGAGGCTGGGTCAGGATTAGAGACTGGGTGAGGTTAGAGACTGGGTGAGGGTTAGAGACTGGGTGAGGGTGAGAGACTGGGTGAGGGTTAGAGGCTGGGTCAGGGTTAGAGACTGGGTGAGCGTTAGAGACTGGGTGAGCGTTAGAGACTGGGTGAGGGTTAGAGACTGGGTGAGGGTTAGAGACTGGGTGAGGTTAGAGACTGGGTGAGGGTTAGAGACTGGGTGAGGTTAGAGACTGGGTCAGGGTTAGAGACTGGGTCAGGGTTAGAGACTGGGTGAGGGTTAGAGACTGGGTGAGGGTTAGAGGCTGGGTGAGGGTGAGAGACTGGGTGAGGGTTAGAGACTGGGTGAGGGTTAGAGACTGGGTGAGGGTTAGAGACTGGGTGAGGGTGAGAGGCTGGGTGAGGGTTAGAGGCTGGGTGAGGGTGAGAGACTGGGTGAGGGTTAGAGGCTGGGTGAGGGTGAGAGACTGGGTGAGGGTTAGAGGCTGGGTGAGGGTTAGAGACTGGGTGAGGGTGAGAGGCTGGGTGAGGGTTAGAGACTGGGTGAGGGTTAGAGGCTGGGTGAGGGTTAGAGGCTGGGTGAGGGTTAGAGGCTGGGTGAGGGTTAGAGACTGGGTGAGGGTTAGAGACTGGGTGAGGGTTAGAGGCTGGGTGAGGGTTAGAGGCTGGGTGAGGGTTAGAGGCTGGGTGAGGGTGAGAGACTGGGTGAGGGTTAGAGGCTGGGTGAGGGTTAGAGGCTGGGTGAGGGTGAGAGACTGGGTGAGGGTTAGAGGCTGGGTGAGGGTTAGAGACTGGGTGAGGGTTAGAGGCTGGGTGAGGGTGAGAGACTGGGTGAGGGTTAGAGGCTGGGTGAGGGTTAGAGACTGGGTGAGGGTGAGAGGCTGGGTGAGGGTTAGAGACGGGGTGAGGGTTAGAGACTGGGTGAGGGTGAGAGGCTGGGTGAGGGTTAGAGACTGGGTGAGGGTTAGAGGCAGGGTGAGGTTTAGAGACTGGGTGAGGGTGAGAGACTGGGTGAGGGTTAGAGACTGGGTGAGGGTTATAGACTGGGTGAGGGTTAGAGACTGGGTGAGGGTTAGAGGCTGGGTGAGGGTTAGAGACTGGGTGAGGGTGAGAGACTGGGTGAGGGTTAGAGACTGGGTGAGGGTTAGAGGCTGGGTGAGGGTTAGAGACTGGGTGAGGGTGAGAGGCTGGGTGAGGGTTAGAGACTGGGTGAGGGTTAGAGGCAGGGTGAGGTTTAGAGACTGGGTGAGGGTGAGAGACTGGGTGAGGGTTAGAGACTGGGTGAGGGTTATAGACTGGGTGAGGGTTAGAGACTGGGTCAGGGTTAGAGGCTGGGTGAGGGTTAGAGACTGGGTGAGGGTTATAGACTGGGTGAGGGTTAGAGACTGGGTGAGGGTTATAGACTGGGTGAGGGTTAGAGACTGGGTGAGGGTGAGAGGCTGGGTGAGGGTTAGAGACTGGGTGAGGGTTAGAGGCAGGGTGAGGTTTAGAGACTGGGTGAGGGTGAGAGACTGGGTGAGGGTGAGAGGCTGGGTGAGGGTTAGAGGCTGGGTGAGGGTTGAGACTGGGTCAGGGTTAGAGGCTGGGTGAGGGTTAGAGGCTGGGTGAGGGTTAGAGACTGGGTGAGGGTTAGAGGCTGGGTGAGGGTTAGAGGCTGGGTGAGGGTTAGAGACTGGGTGAGGGTTAGAGGCTGGGTGAGGGTTTGAGACTGGGTCAGGGTTAGAGGCTGGGTGAGGGTTAGAGGCTGGGTGAGGGTTAGAGACTGGGTGAGGGTTAGAGGCTGGGTGAGGGTTAGAGGCTGGGTGAGGGTTAGAGACTGGGTGAGGGTTAGAGACTGGGTGAGGGTTAGAGACTGGGTCAGGGTTAGAGGCTGGGTGAGGGTTAGAGGCTGGGTGAGGGTTAGAGACTGGGTGAGGGTTAGAGGCTGGGTCAGGGTTAGAGGCTGGGTGAGGGTTAGAGGCTGGGTGAGGGTTAGAGACTGGGTGAGGGTTAGAGGCTGGGTGAGGGTGAGAGGCTGGGTGAGGGTGAGAGGCTGGGTGAGGGTTAGAGGCTGGGTGAGGGTTAGAGGCAGGGTGAGGTTATAGACTGGGTGAGGGTTAGAGACTGGGTGAGGGTTAGAGGCTGGGTCAGGATTAGAGACTGGGTCAGGGTTAGAGACTGGGTGAGGGTTAGAGACTGGGTGAGGGTTAGAGGCTGGGTGAGGGTTAGAGACTGGGTGAGGGTTAGAGGCTGGGTGAGTGTTAGAGACTGGGTGAGGTTAGAGACTGGGTGAGGGTTAGAGGCTGGGTGAGGGTTAGAGGCTGGGTGAGGGTTAGAGACTGGGTGAGGGTTAGAGACTGGGTGAGGGTTAGAGGCTGGGTGAGGGTTAGAGGCTGGGTGAGGGTTAGAGGCTGGGTGAGGGTTAGAGACTGGGTGAGGGTTAGAGACTGGGTGAGGGTTAGAGGCTGGGTGAGGGTTAGAGGCTGGGTGAGGGTTAGAGGCTGGGTGAGGGTTAGAGACTGGGTGAGGGTTAGAGACTGGGTGAGGGTTAGAGGCTGGGTGAGGGTTAGAGACTGGGTGAGGGTTAAAGACTGGGTGAGGGTTAGAGACTGGGTGAGGGTTAGAGACGGGGTGAGGGTTAGAGACTGGGTGAGGTTAGAGACTGGGTGAGGGTTAGAGACTGGGTGAGGTTAGAGGCTGGGTGAGGTTAGAGGCTGGGTGAGGGTTAGAGACTGGGTGAGGGTTAGAGACGGTCAACAAGAGTTCGACTGCGGGAGCAGCAGGTGGCCCGCGCGTCCCGTACGTGGCTGTGGCAGTCTTGGAAGATGTCGCTCTGCAGGATGTTGCACTTGCGCTGCGCCCAGGCGAGGCGGTAGTGGTTGCTGGCGCACGGCTGAGCGTCGTCCGTCACGGTGCTGCACGACTCCTTGCTCTTCCAGCTGTTGCCGAAGTCGATGGCGCTCGCCACGGAGGAGCCTCCGCGCGTCGTGAAGTCGTCACGAACGTCGCCGTTGAAGTTGCCGCACAGGCCGCACACCTTGCCCTGGGGAGCGAGCGCAACCACGCAGAAGCAGAACAATTGTCAGTGCCCCGCACGCCTTGCCCTGGGGAGCGAGCGCAACCACGCAGAGGCAGAGCCATCGTCAGTGCACCGCATGCCTCACCTCGGGGTGCCCAGCATGGCTATGAGATGTTAACTGCTGGATCTCCGCTCTGTTTTAAAGAATTACCTGCTGGATTTCCTCTCTGTTTCAAAGAACAAATTTGACCTAAGGTCTTTGCTCATTTACCAGCTTCACATTCCCTATTGCCCCCAGGGTCTGGAATGCTATTTCCAATAAACTGCAACTTGAATCACTACCTATGAGATCTTTACTCAAAACTGCTCAAAACTGCTCTGCGTTGTGGCCGAAACGTCGTGAGAATTGTATTTTATTATGTTTTATTTTTATTATTTTATTATTTCCCTTCTACGTGGTGACTTTACAGAAAGAACCAATCAGATCAACGTGACTTTACCGAAAATTAAGTTTCGTTTAATGGCATCGTCCTCATCATCATCACGGAGACGACATATACCGTCGACCCCATTTATGTTTGCAGTTTCATCGGTAAGGCAACTGTCACTTAGCAAAAGCCTCGGCGGAAAAAGTTTTGAATCATCTTGTGAATCCAAGAGGGCATCCTGGCAATACCGTACAATAGTTTATGCTTCAAAATTAACTCGGTGCAGCAGTTTCTTAATACTCTGTAATTGGTACCATTTGAGTCCAACATTTATTTGTTTATTGATCTTCCAGGCTACGTTCCTGCAGCGGATGAGATGGGCGAGATCTGGGTTAAACCACGAAGCCTGATTTCCCTTAACTCTGAACGTATTCCGTGGAGTGTGTTTGTTTAGCGATGGGCAGATTTGTCTTTCTAAACAAGTGACCTCGAGATATCCAAAGTGGAGATCGCAGGCAAGACCTTGATGACCAAAACACACGGCCATCATAATTTGCATCATTAGTGGACTGCACATCTCACCCCGAGTGTCACACTGTCGTCACCATCTCCTACAACAACTCCAAAAAAACATCACCGATGATAACACGGCCGAATCTCTCACACCACCATCCCAACGATCTGCACCGTCTTCACCATCATCATCATCTTCCACCACCACCATCTCCACCACCATCACCACCATCTCCACCACCATCACCACCATCTCCACCACCATCACCATCATCTCCACCACCATCTCCACCACCATCACCACCTTCTCCACCACCATCTCCACCATCTCCACCACCATCACCACCATCTCCACCACCATCACCACCATCTCCACCACCATCACCATCATCTCCATCACCACCATCTCCACCACCATCTCCACCACCATCACCACCACCTCTACCACGACCACCACAATCCCCACCACCATCACCACCATCTCCACCACCACGACCCTGACCCTGTACTCGGAGTCGAGCTTGATGAAGATGCTCGTGCATCGGTCCCACATGACCATGACGCTACCACCACCTCCACCACCATCACCACCACCACCCCCACCACGACCACCACCACCACCACCACCCCCACCACGACCACCACCACCATCCCCACCACCACCACCTCCACAGTGACCCTGACCTTGTACTTCGAGTCGAGCTTGACGAAGATGCTCGTGCGCCGGTCCCACATGACCATGACTCCGATGGCGGCCTGCACGATGCGGTAGAGTCCCACCGAGTGGACGCTCAGCGAGTTGACGTCGGGGAGGACGCCGTCTCCGCCCACGGGAACCACCGTCACCTCCCCGTCCGCCATCTGAACCTCCACGTTGTAGGCCTGGGTGCAGCACGCCGCGGGCGGGGGGTGGGGACAGACAAACTAGCGGTCAAGGCAAGTAACACCACTGAAGCAGCGCAGCAAGATACATACAAAAAAAGTTGTCAGTTTTGTTGCCAGATAGAGGGTAAAAAACCAATTATCATACTTTTTTACTGGCAAATGAGGTTCCAATGGTGTAAATGCTTAACCCCGAGCTCTCATACTCTGATGGTGCATTGTCTTTGAGTTGTGCGCCTTTTGGCGTCATCTGGTCCAACCCATGTGAGACTAAGCTCTAAGGAAAGCTGTCTCGGGTGTGGACCAATCAACTTCAAGGACAGTGCACATACATTATCAGAGTTGTGTTTTTGTTTGCATTATGACTGCAGGTATTGTGGTCTATGTAAACATTACTCCTTGTATAAAAAAAGTTATCAGTTTTGTTGCCAGATAGAAGGGTAAAAAACCGATTATCAAGATACATCAAATTTCGCCTTCACGAAATTTGTATTGAGTGCCACGAACGAGAAGCTTTTGGATGGGCGGCTTTCCGCGTTGATGCACTGCGCACAGTTTATCCCACGTGGCCCACGTCACCGGCTATCTGCTTCTTAGTCCGTACAATGGCTGTTCGTGTCATGTTCCGTGTGTCCAAATTCATCGTGTTATCTGCAATTTTACTTTTAAGAGTGACCCCTTCAAGTAGGAGTTAGCAAAGCGTGGGTCAACGTCGCAGGCTATTTACTCCGGCAGAAGAAACCGTGGCAAGCTGCGAGACTGGTCACCGAGCTGGACATCGCGACAAAGCACGAGAAAGGAGGACACTTGGTAAACATTGTTCATGGGGTGGGGGGGGAGGTAGAGGTTCAACCAGAGGTCGCAAACGGGTTTTGATTCCTTACCCGTACCCGTACCCGGCCGCACCAGGGTCGCAAACGGCTACACGTACCCGTACCCGGCCGGGTATCGGGTAGGGTACGGGTATCGGGTACCCAGTTGCGACCTTTGGGTTCAACCACCGCTACATTTTCCAACTTGTATGTCCGTGTGTTGAACTTCTATCGCACCATACGTAGCCAGCCGTGCTAACGGAGGTGTGGGAGAGTCTCGCTTGCGCCCACCTTGATGAAGAAGCGCACCGACTTGGAGCAGGTGGTGCCCGCCGTGCCACAGTCCTCGTTGTCCGTGATGATCTGGAAGCTGCCCTCCTGGTTGGCGCAGTAGTCCTGTGTCCGGGGAAGGGTGGTGATGGTGGTGGTGGTGGTTGAAGGGGAGCGGCACGGTTAGTCATGCGGCCGCCGTAACCACCCACCAATGGCTGTGGTGGTTCTTGGAACCACACAGTCAACATCCAATCACAGTCACCATGCAATCATAGCCATCGTCCAATCACAGTCAACATCCAATCACAGTCACCATGCAATCATAGCCATCGTCCAATCACAGTCAACATCCAATCACAGTCACCATGCAATCATAGCCATCGTCCAATCACAGTCAACATCCAATCACAGTCACCATGCAATCATAGCCATCGTCCAATCACAGTCAACATCCAATCACAGTCACCATGCAATCATAGCCATCGTCCAATCACAGTCAATATCCAATCACAGTCACCATGCAATCATAGCCATCGTCCAATCACAGTCAATATCCAATCACAGTCACCATGCAATCATAGCCATCGTCCAATCACAGTCAACATCCAATCACAGTCACCATGCAATCATAGCCATCGTCCAATCACAGTCAATATCCAATCACAGTCACCATGCAATCATAGCCATCATCCAATCACAGTCAACATCCAATCACAGTCACCATGCAATCATAGCCATCGTCCAATCACAGTCAACATCCAGTCACAGTCACCATGCAATCATAGCCATCATCCAAACACAGTCCACTCACAGTTATCCAATCACAGCTGTCTACTCACAGTCACTGTCCACTCGGTCACCGTCCAATCACAGTCATCATCCAATCACGGTCATTCAGTCACAGTTGTCCAATCACAGTCATCATCCAATCGCAGTCGTCCACTCGCAGTCACCGGTGACTAGTTGAGTGTCAGCTCCCCGCTCACCTGCACGACGCCGTAGTCGCACTTGCCGTCGAACACGAAGCGCTTGCCGTCGAAAGTGACGTAGTGGCCGTCCCCGTACATCTTGCAGGCTCCGGGGCACGGCTGGACGGTGCAGCTCCACGCGCCGCCACTGCACACACTGCAAAGGCGAAGAAGATTCCACCAGTTTAGCCGTCGCCAGAGTGTCGGGGCAAGTGCCGCTCGTTGTCATGTATAAACTCACACACCTAGACCCAAAGACTCACACGGAGACCCATAGACTCACACAGAGACCCGTAGACTTGCACAGAGATCCGTAGACACACACAGAGACCCGTAGACTCACATAGAGATCCATAGACTCACACAGAGACCCGTAGACACGCACAGAGACCCGTAGACTCACACAGAGATCCGTAGACTCGTACAGAGACCCAAAGACTCGCACAGAGACCCGTCGACTCTCACAGCGACTTGTAGACTTGCACGGGGACCGCAGACTCGCACAGAGACCCGTAGACTTACACAGAGATCCATAGACTCACACAGAGACCCACAGACTCACACAAGGACGCATAGACTCAGACAGAGATCCATAGACTCGCACAGAGACCCATAGACTCTCACAGGGACCCGTAGACTCGTACAGAAATCCATAGACTCACACAGAGACCCGTAGACTCGCACAGAGGAGACCCGTAGCAAGTGGTTAGGATGGGCGCTGGAGCGAGGAATACAATTAGGGGACCCCATGTCAACATTTTTCCTTCCTTCCTGCACCCCCCCCCCCAACCTCTATTTGTCATAAGCCAGCATCCTGGCCTTTTCGGCCCTTTCTAGAGGACCTGCCACAGGTGGCCACCCGGCCCTGGCCAACACCCTGGACCCGTGGCAGGCCTGGCCATGTGGGCATCTCACAGGGACTGTCTACCCCTCGTCACGACTGGAGCCAGAAACAGGCCACCGAACACAGAGAACCAGGCGGTACCGGTCCAGCTCCTGACAGAGGAGTGGCAGCCTCTCCTCCACATACACACATACAAGAATCAGTCCATCAGACCTTCTGAATGCTACAGAGAACCAGGCGGTACCGGTCCAGTTCTTGACAGAGGAGTGACAGCCTCTCCTCCACATACACACATACAAGAATCAGTCCATCAGACCTTCTGAATGCTACAGAGAACCAGGCGGTACCGGTCCAGCTCCTGACAGAGGAGTGACAGCCTCTCCTCCACATACACACATACAAGAATCAGTCCACCGGACCTCCTGAATTCCACAGAGAACCAGGCGGTACCGGTTCAGCTCCTGACAGAGGAGTGGCAGCCTCTACTCCACATACACACATACAAGAATCAGTCACACCGGACTTCCTGAATTCCACAGAGAACCAGGTGGTACCGGTCCAGCTCCTGACAGAGAAGTGGCAGCCTCTCCTCCACATACACACATACAAGAATCAGTCACACCGGACCTCCTGAATTCCACAGAGAACCAGGCGGTACCGGTCCAGCTCCTGACAGAGGAGTGGCAGCCTCTCCTCCACATACACACATACAAGAATCAGTCCACCGGACCTCCTGAATTCCACAGATTAAAAACGTAGGCTTTCGCGACCAATATTATTCATAATATAGGTTTTTTGGGTCAGATCGCGTTATTTATAAATGTGTCGTAACCCTACAGAGAACCAGGCGGTACCAGTCCAGCTCCTGACAGAGGAGTGGCAGCCTCTCCTCCACATACACACACACAAGAATCAGTTCACCGGACCTTCTGAATTCCACAGAGATTCAGGCGGTACCGGTCCAGCTCCTGACAGAGGAGTGGCAGCCTCTCCTCTGGTGACTCTAGGACGCACCACTCGTTGCAGTCGAGGTTGACGGACTCGCCCTTCCCGTAGACGCGGCCGTTGTGCAGGCAGGGGCAGTCCTCGGGCGCAACGCAGAAGCCTCCATCGTCCAAGACCAGCCCGGGAGCACAGGTGCAGCCAGACTCGCACACCACGGCCACCTGGTGTGTGTGTGGGAGAGAGGCGGGTTGCAGAGAGACGTTGACGTTTTTGTTGTAGTACAGATTTGTAGTAGTACAGAGTTAGACTAATGGCCTTAATCTAAGTTGTCTTGTGGTTGTTGTTGGTTGTTTGACTTGCATCCCACTGGGATTTTTGCACACAGCGTTGGTGTACGGTGCTTTTTCTGCAATATTTTGCTGTTATTTCTTGGATTTTCTGTTTGCACTCAGTCACATATTCACTTTAAGATGTTTTCTTGTTCATGTTTTTGTTTTTTTTGTTTGTTGCGGTTGCACCCGATTCAAGAGCCGAATGGCTCACAGGGCTACACCTAATACATGAAACTTGAAAACTTGACACACACCACGGACACACACGCTGCCATTCTCGCGGTGGCCCACGGTGTGTGCGCGTGTCCACTATCGAGGCGTTTTTTTTATTCTTTGGGGGTCACATCGCGTGAATAAAGTGTCAAACTGCGCGCGAGTGAGCCCGGGGAACGATGTCGGCTTCGGGAGGTGTGCGAGCATCGGGGATCAAGGGGAAATACAAACAAACAAACAACAACAACCATTGGAACCTCATTTGCCAGTAAAAATATGATAATTGGTTTTTTACCCTTCGATCTGGCAACAAAACTGACACCTTTTTTTTACAAGGAGTCATGTTTACATAGACCACAATACCTGCAGTCGTAATGCAAACAAAACACACAACTCTGATAATGTATGCACTGTCCTTGAAGTTGATTAGTCCACACCCGAGACAGCTTTCCTTAGAGCCTAGTATCACGTGGTGTTGGACCAGATGACGCCAAAAGGCGCACAACTCAAAGACAATGCACCATCAGAGTATGAGAGCTCGGGGTAAGCATTTACACCATTGGAACCTCATTTGCCAAGTAGTAAAACATGATGATTGTTTTTTTACCCTTCTATCTGGCAACAAAACTGACACCTTTTTTTTTTTACAAGGAGTCATGTTTGCATAGACCACAATACCTGCAGTCATAATGCAAACAAAAAACGCAACTCTGATAATGTATGCACTGTCCTTGAAGTTGATTGGTCCACAGAGAACCAGGCGGTCCAGAGAAATAAAAAAGGTGTCAGTTTAGTTGCCATATAGAAGGGTAAAAAACCAATTATCAAACAACGCAAGATGGAAGCCGCCACCCCCCCCCCCCCCAGGGAATTACTTGGCTGGAGAGCTCAACGATTTGGGGAAAACATCCAATTGTGATTTGTTTAAGTCAAGCTTCAGTTCAATATTCACTGTGTAATAGATTTAGAACACGTGATGGAGCATTACCACATGATGCCTTCAAAATATGAACTGCTCTATATATTCTAATGCAAGGATGAGAACTTAAAGATATGAATTGCTTTTAAATTTGATCTTTTTTAATGTTTCAATTGAAATAGAACATTTGTTAAGTTAAATAAATATGCTGCTGATGCTGCTGATTATGCTGATGATGCTGCCATTGATGATGATGCTGCTGCTGATGCTGCTGATTATGCTGATGATGCTGCTGATGATGATGCTGCTGATGATGGTAATGCTGCTAATGATAATGCTGCTGCTGCTGATGCTGCCGCTGCTGATGATGCTGCTACTGATGATGATGCTGCTGCTGATGCTGCTGATGATGATGCTGATGCTGCTGATGATAATGCTGCTGCTGATGCTGCTGATGATAATGCTGCTGCTGATGCTGCCACTGATGATGATGATGCTGATGATGCTGATGCTGCTGATGATAATGCTGCTGCTGCTGCTGGATGCTGTCACTGATGATGATGCTGCTGCTGCTGCTGATGATGATGCTGCTGATGATAATGCTGCTGCTGCTGATGATGATACTGCTGCTGCTGCTGATGATACTGCTGATGATACTGCTGCTACTGCTGATGATGATACTGATGATGCTGCTGCTGATGATGATGCTGATGATGCTGCTGATGATAATGCTGATGATGCTGATGATGATACTGCTGCTGCTGCCACTGATGATACTGCTGCTGCTGATGATGCTGCTGCTGATGATGCTGCTGATGATGCTGCTGCCACTGATGATACTGCTGCTGCTGCCACTGATGATACTGCTGCTGCTGATGCTGCCACTGATGATGATGCTGCTGCTGCCACTGATGATGCTGCTGCTGATCGGGGACGAGACGTACGCAGGGCAGGCTGAGCGAGCGGCAGCTCCTCTCGCAGGCCTTGCCCAGGTCTCCGTCGGGCAGCGCCGAGCAGTTTGCGTAGACCTGGGGCTTCCCGCACACCTCTAGAGTGGGAGGGCAGGAGGAGGGGGAGGACACATCATCAGAATTCTAGATTTGAAGCTTTCGTGACTGCAAGAAATCACACTCTTAGTTCTTTCGGCAAAGTCACGTAGGTAAAAAAATTGAATTAAAATTAAAAAAATAAGAATAAAATAATAAAAATCACGACGTTTCGGAGGCAACACAAGTCTCCGTCATCAGGTGGGACCCTCACAGCCAGATTAGCTGCATCAAGTGCTAACAGATAGGTGAAATTCCTCCCCGTAGAGGGTATTAATTCTAGATTTGAAGCTTTCGTGAATGCAATGAATCATACTCTTAGTTCTTTCGGTAAAGTCACCATGTAGGTAAAAAAATTTGAAATTAAAATTAATAAAAAAAAGAATAAAATAATAAAAATCACGACGTTTCGGAGGCAACACAAGTCTCCGTCATCAGGTGGGACCCTCACAGCCAGATTTTCTGTACATCATCAGAAGCCTCGTCCACGTGATCAACTTTGCACGTCGTGAGAATTGTATTTTATGTTTTATTTTTATTATTTTATTATTTCCCTTCTACGTGGTGACTTTACCGAAAGAACCAAGAAGATGAATCCAATGGTGTAAATGCTTCACCCCGAGCTCTCATACTCTGATGGTGCATTGTCTTTGAGTTGTGCGCCTTTTGGCGTCTTCTGGTCCAACCCATGTGAGACTAGGCTCTAAGGAAAGCTGTCTCGGGTGAGGACCAATCAACTTCAAGGACAGTGCACATACATTATCAGAGTTGTGTTTTTTGTTTGCATTACGACTGCAGGTATTGTGGTCTATGCAAACATGACTCCTTGTAAAAAAAGGTGTCAGTTTTGTTGCCAGATAGAAGGGTAATAAACCAATTATCATATTTTTTCTTCTGGAAAATGAGGTTCCAATGGTGGAAACGTTTTCATCCTCTCGTGGCAAACCCCACACCCACAGTGGAGGGCTTGTTGTGGTGGTGGTTGTTGTGGTTGTGGTAGTTGTGGTGGTGGTGGTGGTGGTGGTTGTGGTGGTTGTTGTGGTTGTGGTGGTGGTTGTTGTGGTTGTGG
Source organism: Lethenteron camtschaticum (assembly GCA_018977245.1). Taxonomy (NCBI): domain Eukaryota; kingdom Metazoa; phylum Chordata; class Hyperoartia; order Petromyzontiformes; family Petromyzontidae; genus Lethenteron; species Lethenteron camtschaticum. The sequence goes on from WFAB01001727.1 coordinate 74,448, forward strand.
TAGTTGTGGTGGTGGTGGTGGTGGTTGTGGTGGTGGTTTTGGTGGTTGTTGTGGTGGTGGTTGTGGTGGTGGTGGTGGTTGTGGTGGTGGTGGTTGTGGTGGTGGTGGTTGTGGTGGTGGTGGTTGTGGTAGTTGTGGTTGTGGTGGTGGTGGTAGTTGTTGTGGTTGTTGTGGTTGTTGTGGTGGTGGTGATGGTTGTGGTTGTGGTTGTTGTGGTGGTGGTGGTCGTGGTGGTGGTTGTGGTGGTGGTGATGGTTGTGGTTGTGGTTGTTGTGGTGTTGGTAGTTGTGGTGGTGGTGGTGGTGGTGGTTGTTGTGGTGGTGGTTGTGGTGCACCCCGTCTCACCTTGCTGCTGCTGCTGCTTGGGGTTTTCACAGTGGAGTACTCCGGACTTGCACACGCTGTGACACACAGTGACACACACACACACAGTGACATAGTGACACACACAGTGACACACACACACACACAGTGACACACACAGTGACACACACACACAGTGACACACACACACAGTGACACACACAGTGACACACACACAGTGACACACACAGTGACACACACAGTGACACACACAGTGACACACACTGTGACACACACAGTGACACACACACACAGTGACACACACACACAGTGACACACACAGTGACACACACACACAGTGACACACACACACAGTGACACACACAGTGACACACACACAGTGACACACACAGTGACACACACAGTGACACACACAGTGACACACACTGTGACACACACAGTGACACACACACAGTGACACACACACACAGTGACACACACAGTGACACACACACACAGTGACACACACACACAGTGACACACACAGTGACACACACACAGTGACACACACAGAGACACACACACACACATAGTGAAACACACACACACAGTGACATAGTGACACACACAGTGACACACACACACACATAGTGAAACACACACACACAGTGACACACACACACACAGTGACACACACAGTGACACACACAGTGACACACACACATAGTGACATAGTGACACACACAGTGACACACACAGTGACACACACACACACATGGTGACATAGTGACACACACAGTGACACACACACACACAGTGACACACACACAGTGACACACACACAGTGACACACACAGTGACACACACAGTGACACACACACAGTGACACACACAGAGACACACACACACACAGTGACATAGTGACACACACAGTGACACACACACACACATAGTGACACACACACACAGTGACACACACACACACAGTGACACACACAGTGACACACACAGTGACACACACACACATAGTGACACACACACACAGTGACACACACACACGCTGTGACACACACAGTGACACACACAGTGACACACACACACAGTGACATAGTGACACACACAGTGACACACACAGTGACACACACACACAGTGACACACACAGTGACACACACAGTGACACACACACACACAGTGACACACACAGTGACACACACACGCTGTGACACACACACACACAGTGACAGTGACGCACACAGTGACACACACACACATAGTGACATAGTGACACACACAGTGACACACACACACACATAGTGACATAGTGACACACAGAGACACACACACACAGTGACAGTGACACACACAGTGACACACACACATAGTGACATAGTGACACACACAGTGACACACACACACACATAGTGACATAGTGACACACACAGTGACACACACACGGTGTGACACACACAGAGACACACACACACTGGGTGGGTGACTGGTTGGGTGACTGGGTGGGTGATTGGGTGGGTGGGTGACTGGGGGAGTGACTGGGTGGGTGACTGGGTTGGTGGTTGACTGGGGAGGTGACCGGGTGGGTGACTGGGTGGGTGACTGGGTGGTTGGCTGGGTGGGTGGATGACTGGGTGGGTGACTAGGTGAGTGACTGGGTGGGTGACTGGGTAGGTGGGTGACTGGGTGGGTGGGTGACTGGGTGACTGTGTGGGTAGGTGACTGGGTGGGTTGTTGACTGGGTAGGTGACTGGGTGGGTGACTGGGTGGGTGACTGGGTAGGTGACTGGGTGGGTGACTGGGTGACTGTGTGGGTGGGTGACTAGGTGGGTGACTGGGTGGGTGGGTGACTGGGTAGGTGACTGGGTGGGTGACTGGGTGGGTGGGTGACTGGGTGGGTGACTGAGTGGGTGACTGGGTGGGTGACTGAGTGGGTGACTGGATGGGTGACTGGGTGGGTGACTGGGTGAGTGACTGGGTGAGTGGGTGGGTGACTGGGTGGGTGACTGGGTGAGTGACTGGGTGAGTGGGTGGGTGACTGGGTGGGTGACTGGGTGGCTGACTGGGTGGGTTCGGTGACTGGGTGGTTGACTGTGTGGGTGGGTGACTGGGTGGGTGACTGGACGGGTGCTGCAGCAGTGTCGGTGCCAGGCTAGGTGCACCCTGCTCCTCACCATCTCTGACTGCCGCTCTCGTAGCTCTGACCGGGAGGCACCACGCGGTTGCCCGCGTAGCAGGGGCAGCCCTCGGGAGGCACGCAGCTGCCCTCGGGCTCCAGCAGCTGCCCCTCGGGGCACAGGCAGCCTGCCCCCACACAGCAAAGGGGCAGCGGTTACCACGGGCAGCCTTGGGCAGGCCGGAGGCGAGGGTTGTCGCGGTAGTGAGCGTCACCCCGTGGTGCGCTGTGACTGTACGGTGTGACCCCGTGGTGACCCCGTGGTGCGCTGTGACTGTACGGTGTGACCCCGTGGTGACCCCGTGGTGCGCTGTGACTGTACGGTGTGACCCCGTGGTGACCCCGTGGTGCGCTGTGACTGTACGGTGTGACCCCGTGGTGACCCCGTGGTACCGGAGTAGGGGACGTCTCCGTCGCAGGCGGCGGGCTCCACGAACCCGTGGCAAGTCTTGGAGCAGGCGCTCGGAGCCTCGCCCAGAGCCTGGCCAGCCGGGCACGACTCCTCTACACGGCCACAGATACATCCACATCGTCAACATCATCATCATCATCATCCATCATCATCATCATCGTCCATCATGATGATGGAGCAGGCGCTCGGAGCCTCGCCCAGAGCCTGGCCAGCCGGGCACGACTCCTCTACACGGCCACAGATACATCCACATCGTCAACATCATCATCATCATCATCCATCATCATCATCATCGTCCATCATGATGATGGAGCAGGCGCTCGGAGCCTCGCCCAGAGCCTGGCCAGCCGGGCACGACTCCTCTACACGGCCACAGATACATCCACATCGTCAACATCATCATCATCATCATCCATCATCATCATCATCGTCCATCATGATGATGGAGCAGGCGCTCGGAGCCTCGCCCAGCAGCTGGCCTGCCGGGCACGACTCCTCTACACGGCCACAGATACAGCAGAGTCATCCACATCGTCAACATCATCATCCATCGTGGGCCATCATCATCCATCATCATCATCCATCATCATCAGCATCATCCACATCATCATCATCCATCATCATGATCCATCATCATCGTCATCATTCACATCATCATCATTCACATCATCATCATTCACATCATCAGCATCATCCATCATCATCACTACCCCCACCACTCACCACAGACGCCGCTGCCCCAGTTGGCGATGGGGACGCCGCATCATCCACATCATCATCATGATCCATCATCCATCATCATCACCATCACCATCACCCCCACCGCTCACCACAGACGCCGCTGCCCCAGTTGGCGACGGGGACGCCGCGCCTGCCACAGGCTCGCGCCAGGGAGCCCAGCGCCCCACAGAACTTCTCCCGGCTCCGGCTCGTGGAGTGGCAGACGTCCATCTCGCAGTTCTACACGGGGGGCGGGTACACGGGGGTGGGTACACGGGGGGTGGGTACACGGGGGGCGGGTACACGGGGGGCGGGTACACGGGGGTGGGTACACGGGGGTGGGTACACGGGGGTGGGTACACGGGGTGTGGGTACACGGGGGGTGGGTACACGGGGTGTGGGTACACGGGGGGTGGGTACACGGGGGGTGGGTACACGGGGGGTGGGTACACGGGGGGTGTGGGTACACGGGGGGTGGGTACACGGGGGGTGGGTACACGGGGGTGGGTACACGGGGTGTGTGGGTACACGGGGGGTGGGTACACGGGGGTGGGTACACGGGGGGTGGGTACACGGGGGGTGGGTACACGGGGGGTGGGTACACGGGGGGTGGGTACACGGGGGGTGGGTACACGGGGGGTGTGGGTACACGGGGGGTGGGTACACGGGGGGTGGGTACACGGGGTGTGGGTACACGGGGTGTGTGGGTACACGGGGGGTGTGGGTACACGGGGGTGTGGGTACACGGGGTGGGTACACGGGGGGTGGGTACACGGGGGTGGGTACACGGGGGTGTGGGTACACGGGGGGTGGGTACACGGGTGTGTGGGTACACGGGGGGTGGGTACACGGGGGTGGGTATGGGGGTGGGTACACGGGGTGTGTGGGTACACGGGGGGTGGGTACACGGGGGTGGGTACACGGGGGGTGGGTACACGGGGGTGGGTACACGGGGGGTGGGTACACGGGGGTGGGTACACGGGGTGTGTGGGTACACGGGGGGTGGGTACACGGGGTGGGTACACGGGGGGTGGGTACACGGGGGGTGGGTACACGGGGGGTGGGTACACGGGGGTGGGTATGGGGGTGGGTACACGGGGTGAGGGTACACGTGTGTGTGGGTACACGGGGGTGGGTACACGGGGTGAGGGTACACGGGGGGTGGGTACACGTGTGTGGGTACAGGTGTGTGTGGGTACACGTGTGTGGGTATGGGGGTGGGTACACGTGTGTGTGGGTACACGTGTGTGGGTATGGGGGTGGGTACACGTGTGTGTGGGTACACGTGTGTGTGGGTACACGTGGGTGTGTTGGTATGGGTGTGTTGGTATGGGTGTGGTGGTATGGGTGTGTTGGTATGGGTGTGGTGGTATGGGTGTGTTGGTATGGGTGTGTTGGTATGGGTGTGTTGGTATGGGTGTGTTGGTATGGGTGTGTTGGTATGGGTGTGTTGGTATGGGTGTGTTGGTATGGGTGTGTTGGTATGGGTGTGTTGGTATGGGTGTGTTGGTACGGGTGTGTTGGTACGGGTGTGGTGGTACGGGTGTGGTGGTACGGGTGTGGTGGTATGGGTGTGTTGGTATGGGTGTGTGTGGGTACACGGGTGTGTGGGTACACGGGTTGAGGGTACACGTGTGTGGGTACACGGGTGTGGGTTTGGGTGTGTGCCACAGTCATTCCCTCCCTTCTCTACGCTTGCGAAACGTGGACCCCCCCCCTAATGGAGCATCTTTGCCAGTTAGAAACATTTAGGCTGGCCCTGCCTACGATCCATCCTGGGTTTAACCTGCAGGCTGGATTGTGTGAGGAGCTCACAAATCCTTGAAAGATCTGGGCAAAGTCCCATCGGTGAGCTCCTCCGGCAGGCAAGGCTGCGTTGGCTGGGCCATGTAGCCCGCATGCCCAGCCACCGCATGCCTAAACAGCTTCTGTTCGGCCGGATCCAGGGGGCTAAACGGGCTCGTGCCACAAAGCCGGTAGCGTTCACAAGCGGTGCTGCTCGCTACTAACAGCACTTGCCCTACAGTCTGTTGAGGCTACCCGGGGGAGCTTTGTCTGTGTGTTCACAGGTGCTGCTCGCTACTAACAGCACTTGCCCCACAGTCTGTTGAGGCTACCCGGGGGAGCTTTGTCTGTGTGTTCACAGGTGCTGCTCGCTACTAACAGCACTTGCCCCCGCAGTCTGTTGAGGCTACCCAGGGGAGCTTTGTCTGTGTTCACAGGTGCTGCTCGCTACTAACAGCACTTGCCCCCGCAGTCTGTTGAGGCTACCCGGGGGAGCTTTGTCTGTGTGTTCACAGGTGCTACTCGCTACTAACAGCACTTGCCCCCGCAGTCTGTTGAGGCTACCCGGGGGAGCTTTGTCTTTGTGTTCACAGGTGCTGCTCGCTACTAACAGCACTTGCCCCCACAGTCTGTTGAGGCTACCCGGGGGAGCTTTGTCTGTGTGTTCACAGGTGCTGCTCGCTACTAACAGCACTTGCCCCCGCAGTATGTTGAGGCTACCCGGGGGAGCTTTGTCTGTGTGTTCACAGGTGCTGCTCGCTACTAACAGCACTTGCCCCACAGTCTGTTGAGGCTACCCGGGGGAGCTTTGTCTGTGTGTTCACAGGTGCTGCTCGCTACTAACAGCACTTGCCCCCGCAGTCTGTTGAGGCTACCCGGGGGAGCTTTGTCTGTGTGTTCACAGGTGCTGCTCGCTACTAACAGCACTTGCCCCCACAGTCTGTTGAGGCTACCCGGGGGAGTTTTGTCTGTGTGTTCACAGGTGCTGCTCGCTACTAACAGCACTTGCCCCCACAGTCTGTTGAGGCTACCCGGGGAGCTTTGTCTGTGTGTTCACAGGTGCTGCTCGCTACTAACAGCACTTGCCCCCGCAGTATGTTGAGGCTACCCGGGGGAGCTTTGTCTGTGTGTTCACAGGTGCTGCTCGCTACTAACAGCACTTGCCCCACAGTCTGTTGAGGCTACCCGGGGGAGCTTTGTCTGTGTGTTCACAGGTGCTGCTCGCTACTAACAGCACTTGCCCCCGCAGTCTGTTGAGGCTACCCGGGGGAGCTTTGTCTGTGTGTTCACAGGTGCTACTCGCTACTAACAGCACTTGCCCCCGCAGTCTGTTGAGGCTACCCGGGGGAGCTTTGTCTTTGTGTTCACAGGTGCTGCTCGCTACTAACAGCACTTGCCCCCACAGTCTGTTGAGGCTACCCGGGGGAGCTTTGTCTGTGTGTTCACAGGTGCTGCTCGCTACTAACAGCACTTGCCCCCGCAGTCTGTTGAGGCTACCCGGGGGAGCTTTGTCTGTGTGTTCACAGGTGCTACTCGCTACTAACAGCACTTGCCCCCACAGTCTGTTGAGGCTACCCGGGGGAGCTTTGTCTTTGTGTTCACAGGTGCTGCTCGCTACTAACAGCACTTGCCCCCACCGTCTGTTGAGGCTACCCGGGGGAGCTTTGTCTGTGTGTTCACAGGAGCTGCTCGCTACTAACAGCACTTGCCCTACAGTCTGTTGAGGCTACCCGGGGGAGCTTTGTCTGTGTGTTCACAGGAGCTGCTCGCTACTAACAGCACTTGCCCCCACAGTCTGTTGAGGCTACCCGGGGGAGCTTTGTCTTTGTGTTCACAGGTGCTGCTCGCTACTAACATCACTTGCCCCCACAGTCTGTTGAGGCTACCCGGGGGAGCTTTGTCTGTGTGTTCACCTTCTTGAAGGGTTCAAAGTCGACGTGCTTGAGGCACTTCTTGAAGATGGGGTGGTCCGAAACGTCGCAGCGCTTGCTCAGCTCCTCTGCGGGAAGCAAAGTGGCAACTGTGGTGAGTCTGTGGGTCTCTGTGGTGAGTCTGTGGGTCTCTGTGTGGTGAGTCTGTGGGTCTCTGTGGTGAGTCTGGGGGTCTCTGTGGTGAGTCTGGGGGTCTCTGTGTTGAGTCTGTGGGTCTCTGTGTGGTGAGTTTGTGGGTCTCTGTGTGGTGAGTTGTGGGTCTCTGTGTGGTGAGTCTGTGGGTCTCTGTGTGGTGAGTCTGTGGGTCTCTGTGTGGTGAGTCTGTGGGTCTCTGTGTGGTGAGTCTGTGGGTCTCTGTGTGGTGAGTCTGTGGGTCTCTGTGTGGTGAGTCTGTGGGTCTCTGTGGTGAGTCTGGGGGTCTCTGTGGTGAGTCTGGGGGTCTCTGTGTTGAGTCTGTGGGTCTCTGTGTGGTGAGTTTGTGGGTCTCTGTGTGGTGAGTTTGTGGGTCTCTGTGTGGTGAGTCTGTGGGTCTCTGTGGTGAGTCTGTGGGTCTCTGTGTGGTGAGTCTGTGGGTCTCTGTGGTGAGTCTGGGGGTCTCTGTGGTGAGTCTGGGGGTCTCTGTGTGGTGAGTCTGTGGGTCTCTGTGTGTGAGTCTGTGGTCTCTGTGTGGTGAGTTTGTGGGTCTCTGTGTGGTGAGTTTGTGGGTCTCTGTGTGGTGAGTCTGTGGGTCTCTGTGTGGTGAGTCTGTGGGTCTCTGTGTGGTGAGTCTGTGGGTCTCTGTGTGGTGAGTCTGTGGGTCTCTGTGTGGTGAGTCTGTGGGTCTCTGTGTGGTGAGTCTGTGGGTCTCTGTGGTGAGTCTGGGGGTCTCTGTGGTGAGTCTGTGGATCTCTGTGTGGTGAGTCTGTGGGTCTCTGTGTGGTGAGTCTGTGGGTCTCTGTGTGGTGAGTCTGTGGGTCTCTGTGTGGTGAGTCTATGGGTCTCTGTGTGGTGAGTCTGTGGATCTCTGTGTGAGTCTGGGGGTCTGTGTGGTGAGTCTGTGGGTCTCTGTGGTGAGTCTGTGGGTCTCTGTGGTGAGTCTGGGGTCTCTGTGGTGAGTCTGGGGGTCTCTGTGGTGAGTCTGTGGGTCTCTGTGTGGTGAGTCTGTGGGTCTCTGTGTGGTGAGTCTGTGGGTCTCTGTGTGGTGAGTCTGTGGGTCTCTGTGTGGTGAGTCTGTGGGTCTCTGTGGTGAGTCTGGGGGTCTCTGTGGTGAGTCTGTGGATCTCTGTGTGAGTCTGGGGGTCTGTGTGGTGAGTCTGGGGGTCTGTGTGGTGAGTCTGTGGGTCTCTGTGTGAGTCTGGGGGTCTGTGTGGTGAGTCTGTGGGTCTCTGTGTGGTGAGTCTGTGGGTCTCTGCGTGGTGAGTCTGTGGGTCTCTGTGGTGAGTCTGTGGGTCTCTGTGGTGAGTCTGTGGGTCTCTGTGTGATGAGTCTGTGGGTCTCTGTGGTGAGTCTGTGGGTCTCTGTGTGGTGAGTCTATGGGTCTCTGTGGTGAGTCTGTGGGTCTCTGTGTGATGAGTCTGTGGGTCTCTGTGGTGAGTCTGTGGGTCTCTGTGGTGAGTCTGTGGGTCTCTGTGCGGTGAGTCTGTGGGTCTATGTGTGGTGAGTCTGTGGGTCTCTGTGGTGAGTCTGTGGGTCTCTGTGGTGAGTCTGTGGGTCTCTGTGGTGAGTCTGTGGGTCTCTGTGTGGTGAGTCTGTGGGTCTCTGCGTGGTGAGTCTATGGGTCTCTGTCTGAGTCTGTGGGACTCTGTGTAGTGAGTCTGTGGGTCTCTGTGTGGTGAGTCTACGTGTCTCTGTGTGGTGAGTCTGTGTGTCTCTGTGTGTGAGTTTACGTATCTCTGTGTGCTGAGTCTACGTGTCTCTGAGTCTACGTGTCTCTGTGTGCTGAGTCTACGTGTCTCTGTGTCTCTGAGTCTACGTGTCTCTGAGTCTACGTGTCTCTGAGTCTCCGTGTCTCTGTGTGCTGAGTCTACGTGTCTCTGAGTCTACGTGTCTCCGAGTCTACGTGTCTCTGTGTGCTGAGTCTACGTGTCTCTGTGTGTGAGTCTGTGTGTCTCTGTGTCTCTGTGTGTGAGTCTGTGTGTGTCTCTGTGTGTGAGTCTACGTGTCTTTGAGTCTGTGTGTCTCTGAGTCTGTGTGTCTCTGAGTCTGTGTGTCTCTGTGGCTGCGGTGGCCCCCTCACTGTCTCTGCAGAGGTTGGGCACCACGATCACCGCTGCTGCCGCTGCCGCCGTGTTCCACGAGGCGGCGAAACTCTCCCCGGTCGCCTCCACGATGTTCTGTGGCGACGTGAAGTCGTCCGCCTCCTGCCCGTTGTAGTTGCCGCACATCCCTGTGCAGTGCAGACACCGCAGACACACCGCAGACACGCACCACAGACACACCACAGACACACCACAGACACACCACACACACACCACACACACACACACCACACACACACACACACCACACACACACCACACACACCACACACACACACCACACACACACCACACACACACCACAGACACAACACACATACCACACACACCACACACACCACAGACACACCACAGACACACCACAGACACACCACAGAAACGCTGGGGTCAACGCTGGGGTCAACACTGGAGGTCAACACTGGGGGTCAACGCTGGGGGTCGGGGCTGGGGGTCAACGCTGGGGGTCGGTGTTGGGGGTCGGTGCTGGGGGTCAGCATTGGGGGTCAGCGTTGGGGGTCGGAGCTGGGGGTCAATGCTGGGGGTCAACACTGGGGGTCGGTGTTGGGGGTCGGTGTTGGGGGTCGGTGTTGGGGGTCGGTGCTGGGGGTCAGCATTGGGGGTCAACACTGGGGGTCGGTGTTGGGGGTCGGTGTTGGGGGTCGGTGCTGGGGGTCAGCATTGGGGGTCAACACTGGGGGTCGGTGTTGGGGGTCGGTGTTGGGGGTCAACACTGGGGGTCGGTGTTGGGGGTCGGTGGTCGGTGCTGGGGGTCAGCATTGGGGGTCAACACTGGGGGTCGGTGTTGGGGGTCGGTGTTGGGGGTCAACACTGGGGGTCGGTGTTGGGGGTCGGTGCTGGGGGTCAGCATTGGGGGTCAGCACTGGGGGTCGGTGTTGGGGGTCGGGGCCCCATGTCTCACCCTTGAGCCTGCCCTTGTGTTCGGCGGAGGGCGCCAGGTAGACCTGCATCACCGGCTTCACCTGCACCTCCACCTTGAGGCCGAGCCGCGCCTGCAGGTGGATGAAGCTGGAGCTGGGCCGGTAGACCTTCACCGAATCTGGGAGACACCGAGACGTCGTTCGCTCGGTCGGCGGGAGGGTGTCTGGTCCCTCGTGAGATGGTGACTACCTCGCCTGGTGCGCAGGAGGTCGTGGGTTCGATCCCGACCCTGACGATGCCTGGAGCCACTAGTGAGTGAGATGGTGACTACCTCGCCTGGTACGCAGGAGGTCGTGGGTTCGATCCCGACCCTGACGATGCCTGTAGCCACTAGTGAGTGAGATGGTGACTACCTCGCCTGGTGCGCAGGAGGTCGTGGGTTCGATCCCGACCCTGACGATGCCTGGAGCCACTGTTGCTAGTGAGATGTTGACTACCTCGCCTGGTGCTCAGGAGGTCGTGGGTTCGATCCCGACCCTGACGACGCCTGCCGCTGTAAGTATTTGGAGTTCTGCCGTATCTCTCTCCCCGTTGTTCACTCTCCATGCGATCAGAACATTTGGCTTCTGCGATACATTTCCGTCTGTGAAGGTCGCTTCTGAACCAACAGCGACTCCACACAGTAGCTCAGAGAGGTCTTACACCTCCTCAACATCGTTGAGGTTAGAGCCCAGGTCACCTGAGACTGGGCTCCAGGCCCAAAGAGATCATCAGGTCCACGGAACCAAGACCGTGACGATGCTGGAAGTGGTGGTTGACTTCATTTAGTAACCAACCCACCCACCCACCCACCCACTCACTCACCCACCCACCCACTCAGTCACTCACCAACCCACCAACCCACCCACTCACTCAATCACTCACTCACTCACTCACCCACCCACCCACGGCACCCGCTGCCCACCATCACGACGGGCTACCTGAGTGGTAGGGTAGTGGCAGGGGCAGGTCGTTGAGGAACATCTTCCCCTCGCTGTCGATCTCCAGCTTCTCCTGCACGACCACAGAACACGCAAGGTCAGCTCACGGTGACACGGAGATGTTCACTACCTCGCCTGGTACGCAGGAGGTCGTGGGTTCGATCCCGGCCCTGACGATGCCTGTAGCCATTGTTGCTAGTGAGATGTTGACTACCTCGCCTGGTGCTCAGGAGGTCGTGGGTTCGATCCCGACCCTGACGATGCCTGTAGCCACTGTAGCTAGTGTGATGTTGACTACCTCGCCTGGTACGCAGGAGGTCGTGGGTTCGATCCCGACCATGACGATGCCTGTAGCCACTGTAGCTAGTGAGATGTTGACTACCTCGCCTGGTGCACAGGAGGTCGTGGGTTCGATCCCGACCCTGACGATGCCTGTAGCCATTGTTGCTAGTGAGATGTTGACTACCTCGCCTGGTGCACAGGAGGTCGTGGGTTCGATCCCGACCATGACGATGCCTGTAGCCACTGTAGCGAGTGAGATGTTGACTACCTCGCCTGGTGCACAGGAGGTCGTGGGTTCGATCCCGACCATGACGATGCCTGTAGCCACTGTAGCTAGTGAGATGTTGACTACCTCGCCTGGTACGCAGGAGGTCGTGGGTTCGATCCCGACCCTGACGATGCCTGCTGCTGTATATATTTGGAATCTGCGTCTCTCTGTGTGAGTGGAGTGTGTGTGTGAGTGTGTGTGTGTGTTAGTGTGTCTGTGTGTGTGTGTGAGTGTCTGTGTGAGTCTGTGTGAGTGTGTGTCTGTGTGTGTGTCTGTGTGTGAGTGTGTGTGTTAGTGTCTGTGTGTTAGTGTGTGTGTGAGTGTGTGAGTGTGTGAGTGTGTGTGTGTGAGTGTCTGTGTGTGTCTGTGTGTGTGTCTGTGTGACTGTGTGAGTGTGTGTGTGAGTGTGTGTCTGTGTGTCTGTGTGTGTGTGTGAGTGTGTCTGTGTGTGTCTGTGTGTCTGTGTGAGTGTGTGTGTGTGAGTGTGTGTGTGTGTCTGTGTGTGTGTTATTGTGTGTGTGTGAGTGTGTGTGTGTCTGTGTGTGAGTGTGTGAGTGAGTGTGTGTGTTAGTGTGTCTGTGTGAGTGTGTGTGAGTCTGTGTGACTGTGTGTGTGTGTGAGTGTGTGTCTGTGTGAGTGTGTGTGAGTCTGTGTGACTGTGTGTGTGAGTGTGTGTGTCTGTGTGAGTGTGTGTGAGTCTGTGTGTGTGTGTGAGTGTGTGTCTGTGTGAGTGTGTGTGTTAGTGTGTCTGTGTCTGTGTGTCTGTGTGTCTGTGTGTGTGTGTGAGTGTGTGTCTGTGTGAGTGTGTGTGAGTCTGTGTGACTGTGTGTGTGTGTGAGTGTGTGTGTGAGTGTGTGTGTTAGTGTGTGAGTGTGTGTGTGAGTGTGTGTGTGAGTGTGTGTGTTAGTGTGTGAGTGTGTGTGTGAGTGTGTGTGTGAGTGTGTGTGTGAGTGTGTGTGTGAGTGTGTGTGTGAGTGTGTGTGTGTGTGTCTGTGTGACTGTGTGTGTGTGTGAGTGTGTGTGTGTTAGTGTGTGAGTGTGTGTGTGAGTGTGTGTGTGAGTGTGTGTGTTAGTGTGTGAGTGTGTGTGTGAGTGTGTGTGTGAGTGTGTGTGTGAGTGTGTGTGTGAGTGTGTGTGTGAGTGTGTGTGTCTGTGTGACTGTGTGTGTGTGTGAGTGTGTGTCTGTGTGAGTGTGTGTGAGTCTGTGTGACTGTGTGTGTGTGTGAGTGTGTGTGTGAGTGTGTGTGTGAGTGTCACCGAGGTGGACGTGAAGAGGATTGCGGCCAGGCTGGGGAGTTCATCCTCCTCCTGCCGCAGGCGAGCGTGGACCATCCACTTGTCCTTCTGCACAACACAGACTCACCCATCACTCACCCTCCACCCACTCACTCACCCTCCCACCCACTCACTCACCCACTCACTCACCCACTCACTCACCCACTCACTCACCCACTCACCCACCCACTCACTCACCCACTCACTCACCCACTCACTCACCCTCCACCCACTCACTCACCCACTCACCCACCCACTCACCCACCCACCCACTCACTCACCCTCCCACCCACTCACTCACCCACTCACTCACCCTCCCACCCACTCACTCACCCTCCCACCCACTCACTCACCCACTCACCCACCCACCCATTCACCCACTCACCCACCCACTCACTCACCCACTCACCCACCCACTCACTCACCCACTCACTCACCCACTCATTCACCCACTCACTCACCCACTCACTCACCCACTCACCCACCCACTCACCCACCCACCCATTCACCCACTCACTCACCCACTCACTCACCCACTCACTCACCCACTCACTCACCCACTCACCCACTCACTCACCCACTCACTCACCCATCACTCACCCACCCACTCACCCATCACTCACCCACTCACTCACTCACTCACCCTCCCACCCACTCACTCACCCACTCACCCACCCACCCATTCACCCACTCACTCACCCACTCACTCACCCACTCACTCACCCACTCACCCACTCACTCACCCACTCACTCACCCATCACTCACCCACCCACTCACCCATCACTCACCCATCCACTCACTCACCCTCCCACCCACTCACTCACCCACTCACTCACCCACTCACTCACCCACTCACTCACCCACTCACTCACCCACTCACCCACCCACCCACCCACTCACCCACCCACTCACTCACCCACTCACTCACCCACTCACTCACCCACTCACTCACCCACTCACTCACCCACTCACTCACCCACTCACTCACCCACTCACCCACCCCACTCACCCACCCACCCACTCACCCACTCACTCACCCACTCACTCACCCACTCACTCACCCACTCACTCACCCACTCACTCACTCACCCACTCACTCACCCACTCACCCACTCACTCACCCACTCACTCACCCATCACTCACCCACCCACTCACCCATCACTCACCCACTCACTCACTCACTCACTCACCCTCCCACCCACTCACTCACCCACTCACCCACCCACCCATTCACCCACTCACTCACCCACTCACTCACCCACTCACTCACCCACTCACTCACCCACTCACTCACCCACTCACCCACTCACTCACCCACTCACTCACCCATCACTCACCCACCCACTCACCCATCACTCACCCATCCACTCACCCATCACTCACCCATCACTCACCCATCACTCACCCACTCACCCACTCACTCACCCACTCACTCACCCACTCACTCACCCACTCACCCATCACTCACCCACTCACTCACCCACTCACTCACCCACTCACTCACCCACTCACTCACCCACTCACTCACCCATCACTCACCCACCCACTCACCCATCACTCACCCATCACTCACCCACTCACCCACTCACTCACCCACTCACTCACCCACTCACTCACCCACTCACCCATCACTCACCCACTCACCCACCCACCCACTCACTCACCCACTCACTCACCCACTCACTCACCCATCACTCACCTACTCACTCACCCACTCACTCACCATCACTCACCCACCACTCACCCATCACTCACCCATCACTCACCCACTCACCCACTCACTCACCCACTCACTCACCCACTCACTCACCCACTCACCCATCACTCACCCACTCACCCACCCACTCACCCACACACTCACCCACTCACTCACCCACTCACTCACCCACTCACCCACTCACTCACCCACTCACTCACCCACTCACCCACACACTCACCCACTCACTCACTCACTCGCTCACTCACCCACTCACTCACCCACTCACTCACCCACTCACTCACCCACTCACTCACCCACTCACCCATCACTCACCCACTCACCCACCCACTCACCCACTCACTCACCCACTCACTCACCCACTCACTCACCCACTCACCCACTCACTCACCCACTCACTCACCCACTCACCCACACACTCACCCACCCACCCACTCACCCACCCACCCACTCACTCACCCACCCACTCACCCACCCACTCACCCACCCACTCACCCACCCACCCACCCACGCTGTGTGTGTGTGTGTCTCTCTCCGCGTGTACCATGCAGAGGATGAAGTCGCCCTCGCTGTGGAAGCTGAACGCTGCCGAGTCGAAGGACCTCACGTGGCTGCCGCCCTCCAGCGAACACTCGGCCTGCTGCTCCCTCGCGTCGCACAGCCACTGGCCCCCCGTGCACGTGCTGGGGGGGGACACGTGGGGAGTCACGGGGAGAGACACGTGGGCGGGGAGACGGGGGGGGAGACACGGGGGGAGACACGGGGGGAGGGGAGAGACACGGGGGGAGAGACACGGGGGTGGGGGAGTCACGGGGAGAGACACGTGGGCGGGGAGACGGGGGGGGAGACACGGGGGAGACACGGGGGGGAGGGGGAGAGACACGGGGGGAGAGACACGGGGGGGGGGTCACGGGGAGAGACACGTGGGCGGGAGACGGGGGGGAGACACGGGGGGAAAGAACGGGGAGAGACACGGGGGAGAGACACGGAGGGGAGAGACACGGGGAGAGACACGGGGGAGAGACACGGGGAGACACGGGGGAGACACGGGGGGGGGGAGACACGGGGGAGAGACACGGGGGGGGGAGACACGGGGGGAGACACGGGGGGGGGGAGACACGGGGGGGAGACACGGGGGGGGAGACACGGGGAGAGACACGGGGGGGGGGAGACACGGGGGGGGGGAGACACGGGGGGAGAGACACGGGGGGGAGACACGGGGGGGGGGGAGACACGGGGGGGAAGGAGACACGGGGGGGAGACACGGGGGGGGGGAGACACGGGGAGAGACACGGGGGGAGACACGGGGGGAGACACGGGGGGGGAGACACGGGGAGACACGGGGGGGGGGGGAGACACGGGGGGAGACACGGGGGGGGGGGAGACACGGGGAGAGACACGGGGGGAGACACGGGGGGAGACACGGGGGGGGGGGAGACACGGGGAGAGACACGGGGGGGGGGAGACACGGGGGGAGAGACACGGGGGGGGGGGAGACACGGGGAGAGACACGGGGGGGGGAGACACGGGGGGAGACACGGGGGGGGGGGAGACACGGGGGGGGAGAGACACGGGGGGGGGGAGACACGGGGGAGAGACACGGGGGGGGGGGAGACACGGGGAGAAGACACGGGGGGAGACACGGGGGGGGAGACACGGGGGGAGAGACACGGGGGGGAGACACGGGGAGAGACACGGGGAGAGACACGGGGGGGGGGGAGACACGGGGAGGAGACACGGGGGGGGGGGAGACACGGGGAGGAGACACGGGGGGGGGGAGACACGGGGAGAGACACGGGGGGGGGGAGACACGGGGGGGAGACACGGGGGGGGGAGACACGGGGGGGGAGAGACACGGGGGGGGGGAGACACGGGGAGAGACACGGGGGGGGGGGGAGACACGGGGAGGAGACACGGGGGGGGAGACACGGGGGGGGAGACACGGGGAGAGACACGGGGGGAGACACGGGGAGAGACACGGGGGGGGTGGAGACACGGGGAGGAGACACGGGGGGGGAGACACGGGGGGGGAGAGACACGGGGGGGGGAGACACGGGGGGGGAGACACGGGGGGGGAGACACGGGGGGGGAGACACGGGGGGGGGGGAGACACGGGGAGAGACACGGGGGGGGGGAGACACGGGAGGAGACACGGGGGGAGACACAGGGGGGCGACACGGGGAGAGACACGGGGGGAGACACGGGGAGAGACACGGGGGGGGGGAGACACGGGAGAGGACACGGGGGGGGAGACACGGGGGGAGACACGGGGGGGGGGGAGACACGGGGGAGAGACACGGGGGGGGGGGAGACACGGGGAGGAGACACGGGGGGGAGACACGGGGGGGGAGACACGGGAGAGACACGGGGGGAGACACGGGGAGAGACACGGGGGGGGGAGACACGGGGAGGAGACACGGGGGGGGACACGGGGAGGAGACACGGGGGGGGGGGAGACACGGGGAGAGACACGGGGGGGGGAAGACACGGGGGGGAGACACGGGGGGGGAGACACGGGGGGAGAGACACGGGGGGGGGGGAGACACGGGGAGACACGGGGGGGGGAGACACGGGGAGGAGACACGGGGGGAGACACGGGGGGGAGACACGGGGAGAGACACGGGGGAGGACACGGGGAGAGACACGGGGGGGGGGGGGAGACACGGGGAGGAGACACGGGGGGGGGGAGACACGGGGGGGGAGAGACACGGGGGGGGGGGAGACACGGGGGGGAGACACGGGGGGGGGGGAGACACGGGGGGGGAGAGACACGGGGGGGGGGGAGACACGGGGAGAGACACGGGGGGGGGGGGAGACACGGGGAGGAGACACGGGGGGAGACACGGGGGGGAGACACGGGGAGAGACACGGGGGGAGACACGGGGAGAGACACGGGGGGGGGGGGGAGACACGGGGAGGAGACACGGGGGGGGGGGGAGACACGGGGAGGAGACACGGGGTGAGAGAGAGTCACGTGGTGAGAGAGTCACGTGGTGAAGGGTCACGTGGTGAGAGGGTCACGTGGTGAGAGAGTCACGTGGTGAGAGGGTCACGTGGTGAGAGGGTCACGTGGTGAGAGGGTCACGTGGTGAGAGGTCACGTGGTGAGAGAGTCACGTGGTGAGAGGGTCACGTGGTGAGAGGGTCACGTGGTGAGAGGGTCACGTGGTGAGAGGGTCACGTGGTGAGAGAGTCACGTGGTGAGAGGGTCACGTGGTGAGAGGGTCACGTGGTGAGAGGGTCACGTGGTGAGAGAGTCACGTGGTGAGAGGGTCACGTGGTGAGAGGGTCACGTGGTGAGAGGGTCACGTGGTGAGAGGGTCGACTCACCAGGCGTTGAACCCGTCCTCCACCGAGTCCCCGGCGTGGTGCAGCTGCTCCTCGTACTTGCACGGGCACTCCGCCTGCGAGATGCAGCGGTGAGACTCGCCGTGGTCATCCCTCACCGTGCCTGGGGGGGGGCGGGAGGGGGGGGTCAGAGTGGGGGTCAAGGAGGGGGTGGGGGGGTCAGAGTGGGGGGTCAAGGAGGGGGTGGGGGGGTCAGAGTGGGGGGTCAAGGAGGGGGTGGGGGGGTCAGAGTGGGGGGTCAAGGAGGGGTGGGGGGGTCAGAGTGGGGGGTCAAGGAGGGGGTGGGGGGGTCAGAGTGGGGGGTCTCCCTGACTAGTCACCAACACCGCACCAGGTCTCTCCTCCTGGCGGGGCTCGCCACCGTAAAGTGCGTTGCTTCGTGAGAGTGGGCGAGTGAGCGGGCGAGCGAGTGACTGAGCGGGTGAGTGAGCGGGCGAGCGAGTGAGCGAATGAGTGACCGAGTGAGTGAGTGAGTAACTGAGCGAGTGAGTGAGTAGCTGAGTAACTGAGTAACTGAGTGAGTAACTGAGCGAGTAAGTGAGTAGCTGAGTGAGCGAGTGAGTGGGTGAGTAACTGAGTGGCTGAGTGAGTGAGTGAGTAACTGAGTGAGTGAGTGAGTAACTGAGTGACTGAGTGAGTGAGTAACTGAGTGACTGAGTGAGTAACTGAGTGACCGAGTGAGTAACCGAGCGGAGTGACCGAGCGAGCCGTACCCTCGGGGCAGAAGCATCCCGGCACAAACACCTCGTTACAGCTGATCTCCTGAGTGAGTAACTGAGTGAGTGAGTGAGTAGCTGAGTAACTGAGTAACTGAGTGAGTAACTGAGCGAGTGAGTGAGTAGCTGAGTGAGTAACTGAGTGAGTGAGTGAGTAACTGAGTGACCGAGCGAGCGAGTGAGTGAGTGAGTAACTGAGTGAGTAAGTGGGTGAGTAACTGAGTGAGTAACTGACTGAGTGACTGAGTAACCGAGTGAGTGAGTAACTGAGTGAGTGAGTGAGTAACTGAGTGATTGAGTGAGTGACTGAGTGAGTGAGTAACTGAGTGACTGAGTGAACGAGTGAGTAACTGAGTGAGTAAGTGGGTGAGTAACTGAGTAACTGAGTGAGTAAGTGGGTGAGTAACTGAGTGAGTAACTGACTGAGTGACTGAGTAACCGAGTGAGTGAGTAACTGAGCGAGCGAGCGAGCCGTACCCTCGGGGCAGAAGCAGCCCGGCACACACGCCTCGTCGCAGCTGATGGCCCCGCTGGGGTTGGAGCAGCTCTTCTCGCAGGGGGAGCCGCAGTCGTGAAACTCCTCTCCCTCGGGGCACGACGGGGCGGCTGGGCAGGAGGCAGAGACGAGACAGGGGGGGGGGGGGTCACTACGACGCCTTCAGCTCGACGAGACGTGAGAACCATCGACACCCGAAACTGATCAGCGTCGCAGCGTGTGGCTGCAGCTTGTGGTAGCAGCTGCAGCTTGTGGTAGCAGCTTGTGGTAGCAGCTTGTGGTAGCAGCAGCAGCGTGTGGTAGCAGCTTGTGGTAGCAGCTTGTGGTAGCAGCAGCGTGTGGTAGCAGCTTGTGGTAGCAGCTTGTGGTAGCAGCTTGTGGTAGCAGCTTGTGGCAGCAGCTTGTGGTAGCAGATTGTGGTAGCAGCTTGTGGTAGCAGCTTGTGGCAGCAGCTTGTGGTAGCAGCTTGTGGCAGCAGCGTGTGGTAGCAGATTGTGGTAGCAGCTTGTGGCAGCAGCTTGTGGCAGCAGCTGTGGTAGCAGCTTGTGGTAGCAGCTTGTGGCAGCAGCTTGTGGTAGCAGCTTGTGGCAGCAGCGTGTGTAGCAGATTGTGGTAGCAGCTTGTGGCAGCAGCTTGTGGCAGCAGCTTGTGGTAGCAGCTTGTGGCAGCAGCTTGTGGCAGCAGCTTGTGGTAGCAGCTTGTGGCAGCAGCGTGTGGTAGCAGATTGTGGTAGCAGCTTGTGGCAGCAGCTTGTGGCAGCAGCTTGTGGTAGCAGCTTGTGGTAGCAGCTTGTGGCAGCAGCTTGTGGTAGCAGCTTGTGGCAGCAGCGTGTGGTAGCAGATTGTGGTAGCAGCTTGTGGCAGCAGCTTGTGGCAGCAGCTTGTGGTAGCAGCTTGTGGCAGCAGCTTGTGGCAGCAGCTTGTGGTAGCAGCTTGTGGCAGCAGCGTGTGGTAGCAGATTGTGGTAGCAGCTTGTGGTAGCAGCTTGTGGTAGCAGCTTGTGGTAGCAGCAGCAGCGTGTGGTAGCAGCTTGTGGTAGCAGCTTGTGGTAGCAGCTTGTGGTAGCAGATTGTGGTAGCAGCAGCAGCTTGTGGCTGCAGATTGTGGTAGCAGATTGTGGCTGCAGATTGTGGCTGCAGCTTGTGGTAGCAGATTGTGGTAGCAGCAGCAGATTGTGGTAGCAGCTTGTGGCAGCAGCTTGTGGCAGCAGCTTGTGGCTGCTGCTGGTGCGATGCTGATGGGCACCGCATCTACGCGCTGTGCTTTCAGATGTTATATACACTACACTATACACTATACTATACACTACTACACTACACTACAATACACTATACACTACTACACTATACACTACTACACTATACAGTACACTACTATACACTACTACACTATACACTACACTATACACTACACTATACACTATACACTACACTATACACTATACACTACACTATACACTACACTAATATACACTATACACTACACTATACACTACTATACACACTAAACTACTATACACACTAAACTACACACTACACACTACACTACTATACACACTACACTACACTATACACTACACACTACACTATACACTACTACACACGATTGCTACCGACACCACGCTCACCGCATCCAACTTGCGCCCTCCATCCGCGCAGTGCCCCTTGACCTCCACCGCCACCACCTCCGTGACGTCCGCACTGACGCGCGTACTCTGCCAGGCTGCCACAGGCGCCGTGGCCAGCCACGTGACCACCGCTGTGGCCGCCGCTGTGACCGCCGCTGTGACCGCCATCGGCACCATCGCCACCTTCGGCAGCCTCGCTCTGTTCGCACAGCGCGCTGTAGCCGGAGCGCTCCTCCACGCAGTCGCCAAACGCCTCGAGCCACGACGAGCATTGAGACTCCTGGCACAAGGCACCACGACACAGGCGGGGGGGGGAGATGTTGACTACCTCGCCTGGTACACAGGAGGTCGTGGGTTCGATCCCGACCCTGACGATGTCTGTAGCCACTGTATGATGATGACACTGATGATGATGACACTGATGATGATGACACTGATGATGATGGCGGTGGTACTGATGAAGATGACACTGATGATGATGACACTGATGATGATGACGGCAGTGATGGTGATGGTGGTGGTAGTGATGGTGATTATGGCGGTGATGGTGATGGTGGTGATGATGACACTGATCATAATGGTGGTGATGGTGATGATGGTGATGATGACACTGGTGATGATGACACTGATGATGATGACACTGATGATGATGGTGGTGGTAGTGATGATGGTGGTGATGGTGATGATGGTGGTAGTGGTGATGATGACACTGATCATAATGGTGATAATGGTGATGATGGTGGTGGTGGTGATGGTGGTGGTGATGATGGTGGTGGTGATGATGGTGACACTGATGATAATGATGGTGGTGGTTATGATGATGATGGTAGTGATGATGGTGGTGGTGGTGATGATGGTGGTAGTGGTGATGATGACACTGATCATAATGGTGATAATGGTGATGATGGTGGTGGTGGTGATGGTGGTGGTGATGATGGTGGTGGTGATGATGGTGACACTGATGATAATGATGGTGGTGGTTATGATGATGATGTTAGTGATGATGGTGGTGGTGGTGATGGTGGTCTTGTACCTTGGAGGGATGGTGGTGATGGTGGTGATGATGACACTGATGATAATGATGGTGGTGGTTATGATGATGATGATGGTAGTGATGATGGTGGTGATGGTGGTGATGATGGTAGTCTTGTACCTTGGAGGGATGGTGGTATTTATATTCGAGGCACCCGTTCTGATTGTCCATGCTCTCTTTGAGGAATTGCTTCATCTGGCCAGGGTTGTCTGTGACGGAGACACACAGCGCCACCAACATCATCACCATCATCAATACCACTACCACCATCACCACCACCATCACCACCATCATCATCATCGTCATCATCATCATCACCATCATCACCATCACCATCATCACCATCATCATCATCACCATCATCACCATCACCATCATCACCACCATCATCATCATCACCATCATCATCATGTAGTGTAGTGTGTAGTATAGTGTGTAGTGTATAGTGTAGTGTATAGTGTAGTGTATAGTGTAGTGTGTAGTGTAGTGTATAGTGTAGTGTAGTGTGTAGTGTAGTGTAGAGGGTAGTGTGTAGTGTAGTGTCTAGTGTAGTGTATAGTGTAGTGTAGTATGTAGTGTAGTATGTAGTGTATAGTGTAGTGTGTAGTGTAGTATGTAGTGTATCGTGTAGTGTAGTGTGTGGTGTAGTGTATAGTGTGTAGTGTAGTGTGTGGTGTAGTGTATAGTGTGTAGTGTATAGTGTAGTATATAGTAGTATGTAGTGTATAGTGTATAGTATAGCAGTGTATAGTAGTGTATAGTGTAGTGTATAATAGTGTAGTGTATAGTGTATAGTATAGTGTGTAGTGTATAGTGTATAGTATAGTGTGTAGTGTATAGTGTAGTGTGTAGTATATAGTGTGTAGTGTAGTGTATAGTGTAGTGTGTAGTGTATAGTGTAGTGTATAGTGTAGTGTATAGTGTAGTGTAGTGTATAGTGTAGTGTATAGTGTAGTGTATAGTGTAGTGTGTAGTGTATAGTGTAGTGTATAGTGTAGTGTGTAGTGTAGTGTAGTATGTAGTGTAGTGTATAGTGTAGTGTATAGTGTAGTGTATAGTGTAGTGTATAGTGTAGTGTATAGTGTAGTGTATAGTGTAGTGTATAGTGTAGTATGTAGTGTAGTATGTAGCGTAGTGCGCCCACCCCCCACTCACCGATCTTGAGGTCCTTGTTGCCGTCGTAGTTGCCACAGACGCCGCACATCGACTTGGCGAATTTCTTGTTAACTTGGATCTGAAGCGGGGAGAGAGGCAGCCAGTCAACTACACTATACACTACACTATACACTACTACACTATACACTACTACACTATACACTACTACACTATACACTACTACACTATACACTACTACACTATACACTACACTATACACTACTACACTATACACTACTACACTATACACTACTACACTATACCACTACTACTACACTATACACTACACTACCTACACTATACACTACACTATACACTACACTATACACTACACTATACACTACTACACTATACACTACTACACTATACACTACTACACTATACACTACTACACTATACACTACACTATACACTACTACACTATACACTGCACTATACACTACTACACTATACACTACACTATACTACACTATACACTACTACACTATACACTACTACACTATACACTACACTATACACTACTACACTATACACTGCACTATACACTACACTATACACTACTACACTATACACTGCACTATACACTACACTATACACTACTACACTATACACTGCACTATACACTACACTATACACTACACTATACTACACTATACACTACTACACTATACACTACACTATACACTACTACACTATACACTACACTATACACTACTACACTATACACTACTACACTATACACTACACTATACACTACTACACTATACACTATACTATACACTACTACACTATACACTACTACACTATACACTACACTATACACTACTACACTATACACTACTACACTATACACTACACTATACACTACACTATACACTACACTATACACTACTACACTATACTACACTATACACTACTACACTATACTACACTATACACTACTACACTATACTACACTACTACACTATACTACACTATACACTACTACACTATACACTACTACACTATACACTACTACACTATACACTACTACACTATACACTACTACACTATACACTACACTATACACTACACTATACACTATACACTACACACTATACACTACACTACACACTATACACTACACTATACACTACTACACTATACACTACACACTATACACTACACTATACACTACTACACTATACACTACACTACACACTATACACTACACTACACACTATACACTACTACACTATACACTACACTATACACTACACTATACAGTCCCTCCAGAAAAACACGGAGTTTTTTGGTGATTGTTGCGGGCAAAAAACGTTGATTATGCGGCACGTTTTCTTAAAAAATGCGATGGAATATGCGGGATATTTATGCAATTTTATGCGATTAAATTGCGGAAACTTGCAAAAACTGCGGTTTGATGAAAAAGAGAAAAAAAAGTGATTCCCCCAACACCCTATTCACTAGGCTACTACTTTAATGTAAAGAGTCATTTCTTATTACTTCCTATGATAAGCAAGCATACTACATCACAGAAAGTGCTGGGAATATTTAAGTTCTCATCTTGTTTTATTTCAGACCTTAACAAACAGATGGCTCAAACTTACAAAACATTGAGTCGAGCAAGTCCTGTAGCTTTACAAAATGAATATGCTACAACTTCTGTAAAAATGAATAAATAAAATATTAAAAAATAAAATGTGTGCTTCCTGTTTTACAGAGGTATCTATACAAAACAGACATCTTCTGTTAAAATAAGTGTTTTCAGTG